>BMAO01037101.1:0-124709 GCA_019973975.1 Trichonephila clavata
CGTTGTCCAAGAAGGTGTTTTTAACCGTCTAGCTTAATGAAGTGAAATTTGAAGATTATTTAAGGCGGATCAGAAGTTATTGAAGATATCCTAGATTACAGCCACGTTATAAATTCTACTTGTTCCAGGTTCCTTCTGAAGAAGATTTCAAGTCTGTAACTTTGTGGCTTAAATTTAAATGTGTAGTTTGATTGTACGTGTTATTTCCCCTCGTGATATCAGTTAGTGTTCCGTCGTCCATAATTGAATTCTGATAATACTCCATGATAATTTATTGTTCTTAAAGTTGATTATTAATTGTAGAATTGTGTCTTAAAGAAATAATAAATAAGTGATTTATTATTTGAGTAGTCTTTAATTATGAATATTACATATCCTAACATAGATAATATGCAAAGGGTAGTGGGAGACCACGACATATTTAACTGAGGCAAACTTTTGTAAGGATACGTAATTACGAAAATAAAATATTTATTCTATGTCCATAATTTTTTTCTGAAATAACAAGAACTACTACAAATTCATGATCAGAAATCCTCCCCTCGATAAAAATGCCTACAAAATATATTCTTTTTCATAGTTTTCATATCCGAGAAATATTTTCGGTCAGGAATGAAAGGACAGAATTCACCCATGACTTTTCTCCATCCTGGCAGGACGAATAAGAGCCATGCCCATTTCGAATTCTCAAATGTTCTCTGTATTAGAATGTTTAGAATTCGAACTTCAATGCTGACGAAAATTCAAGATTATAAAATGAATATTTAAGTGTCATCTTCTCTGCTGTAATGGTTTTAGTAACACGTGCATTCGGCACAAAAGTAATTTCTCAAAATGTTTGATTTCGTATTCGTTTCGAATTCTCGGACATTTCTTTCACTACAGCACGTACGCCAAATGTTTATGAAATTTAAATTTCAACTTCAGAATATTTACTGTGGAGCATTTTGATATCAGAAACTAGTTATAGAATTGAAGAGTTTATCTGGAGGTTTTGACATTTAAATTATCCTACAGAGCAACGTATTGCATATGTGGAAAGGAAAAACAAAACAATATCTGTAATCATTTTATTTTTTAAAAAAGTATTTTTTTTTCAAATACACAAGAAGTACATAAAATTGTGTTCATGCCTTATATTTTTATGAATGTAAAAAAAAAAAAAAATGCTTTCAAACTGAGCTTTGGCAATTTCGATAAATCCTTTGCAATATTTAACTTTTTTGTGTAACTTAAAGCCTGTCATCTGTGATTTAAAATTTTATTTAAATACACATGTATTTATAAATACTTTGTAAATTAAAATAATCTTTTTATGCAAGTAACTACTTTTTTATTTCCTACATTAATAAAAATATTTTCTTTCACACACATATTGAAACACGCCGCGAGTGTTTTTTTCACCGCAGCACGCTCTGCTTGTGGGAAAGTTGAATTTTACAGGCAAAATTAGCTCAGCTTGAATTTGAAAATGAGATCATACGAACCAAGAAGATGTGACCAGGGTACCAGATTGGTGAAAAATGTATCGAAAAATACGATATAGCCCAGGAATCAACAAGAAGGCTTTAGGATAGAATCTTCTAGAAATTTGCATGAGGCTTTCTAAAGATTCTTTGAAAAGGTCCGTTCTGCTTAGAACAGAATGGGGAATCGAGATCAGAATGTGCTTGTGCGTTGACTGCGATCAGACAGAGAGACTTTATCAGTCCGAGTTCTTGGGGTTCTAGACAGCCGTTTCTGGAGCGTTGTAAATTATTTTTTACGGGTGTGGTTTGCACTATTGTAAATATTCTATTATATATAATAATTATTTATGTATATGTTACAAAAATACACGCATAATATATTTTTTAAACTTAAGAAATTTTATTTTTGACACTCGAACATCTTTTTACTCCGATTATAAAATTTGAAATTTTATCTTAATTTTAGTAGAACGTATCAATGCCAGTTTCGAATACAATGAAGAACACATGATTGCATTTGTCATTTAAACGTCATGAAATTAATCTATCAACAGTATTACGTGAATTATTCATTCACACTAAACTTCTATCTAATTTGAATTTTAAAGTTATTTTAATAAAAATAGTAGGGGTATAAAATTAACATTTAATTCAGTAAGTATACAACAATATATCATCATAGACAGTAAATATTTAGTATCATTATAGTAATCACCTTTTAAGAATTTTTTTTCCTTTAAAATTTTGTTTCTTAATAATAAATTCGTTTTTACTTAATGAAAATGTTGCAAATATTTCCTTATGTACATATTGCTAGATATTCAATGTTATAACAATATGAAATTTATATGATTTTTTTTGCAAGGAAATATATTTATCATATTTATATCTCACTGTTCTTTAAGAAGTTTTATAAAAATGTTTCCCTCTCTCTAATTATTTTACATTTGTACCTGTATATTGTTACACATACTTAAAGTTCTATTTGTGTGATTCAAGATATATTTAATAAAAACCGTCTGCCTTTCGAAATCGTAATCTGGTCGCCCATTTATATACAAAATTATCGTCTGCGTACAAATTATTAAATTAGTTATATCATTATTTCTTATTCAGATATTTTTGTAAATATGCATCTGGCAATGTAAATGCGTTCTATTCCTTGCAGTTTTTAAAATTAATTAGTTCAGTAATAACTTTGGAACGGAACATTGAAGTCTTCAGATTAAGTTTCGTCCTGGGATTCAAATTTGATTATATTCCTTGCAGTTTATCGTGAAACCAATACGAAAGATAGATACATTTCAAATATTTATTCAAACTGTTTATTTATTTAAAATGTATATGGTGAGTTTTATCTGGTGTTGGTGTTTTTCTCATTGTTTTCGAATTGGCATTTGAGAAGCCAGGAGAGATTGAATTAATTACATTAAGTGCTTTATCAATAAAAAAATCGAGTATATATAATTTGTTTCTTTTCCTTTCTATGCTTTTATACAAAATTTATCTTATCATAGTTTCAGAAAGCAAAAGCTATAAAAAGACAACAGTTAAAAATATTAGTATTTAGATATAATTCTTTTTTCTAATTATATGGGCATCAGAAAAGTGAGCAAGGAAATTTATGACTATATAAAATAGTCGAAAACTTAGAGTTAATATCGTAACATTTTGAAAAAATGTGTTCCTACTTATGCCACTTAATCTACAGTAACATCGGATCAAGGTTCACGAAATTTATCACGGCGAAGGGCTAAGTTTTTACACCTGTCGTTAGTCTTGGCTTTGAGCCCATGCAGGTAACAGAACGATTTTGCTCGGTTCACCAACAATTTAGAGGTAGGTGGTCAGGGGCCTCCCACCAACATCACGAGAAGACTTGAGGCTCGACGGCTATTTACAGTAACCTCATGCCGCGAAGACACTATACATTAAGAAACATCCATGCTTCTCCGGAATTCGTCGCCCGGTGGTCGCCCTACGGCACCGCAGTCAGCGTCAGTAACCACTATATCGGTTGGGCGGCTAAAAAAATGTAAAAATATCGATCTTGAGAGTACTACTGACTTTCGGTTCCTGTAATTTAGAACCGTGGTTAATTAACGAGAGTGCTACTGATGGGCTTACCATAAATTCACAGGATTAGACCCGAAAAGCATTGTCGTATACACACTCTTAAATACATGTAAATAAATGATAAAAAAATTAAAGTTTCTATCTTTTTACTGGCCGTCAAAAACAATTCTCTAAAAATGCTTAAAAAACAGGCTGTCACATGGGTGAACCCCCTTAATTAATGAATTTCAGGAAGGAAAATATCACAAAATTTTTTCATCTTCTGCTAAAGAATTGCTATAATTTCTAAAAGAAAATAATGATGTTAGAACAGAAATTCTTCTCAAGAATAGACAATTCTTAAAATTTTAGTATCCAATGCTTATAAATTTGTGGAGAACCAGTTTTAATAAAGTTAGCAAGTTATAGTGATAAATTTATGGACTGAACTGTCTGGCTGATTTTGAAGAGAGCGCGCAAGTTAACGAAATTATGAAAGATCTCATAAATATTAATGACCTATTCGATGAACGTACATCGTAAAACCAGGTAATTCAAAATCAAAGGGTTGTTTGGAGCTCAAGTTCTTAAAAAATATCAAATATTATTGAAGAGACTAAGAAATCAAATTTTAAGGTATTCCAAAAGATTCAATTTACGGCAGACCAACTCCCACTGTACAAATTTTGCATCTGTTCCTATTCATTTCTCAAATTAAAGAACTGTAATTTACATGTATAATGTAATTCTATTTTTTCAATATATTGGAAGCAGAAAACAAATAAATTTTACGTCTTCATTTCCTTATTTTAACTGAAAATTGCATCTTATTGCCAATTTGAAACCATAATATAGTATGCCTTTTTATTCTTCTTCTCGTGTAGATAAAAATTTATAATTGCATTTCAATGGAAACAGCGAAATATTGACGATACAGCTGAGTTGGCATCATTTTTGGCGACCCAATTTGGTGACTTAGCGACTATAATGGTGACCATTTTTGGTGACTTGGCGACCATATGGCTTCTTCTGAATATTCTTGGAGAAATCTATAGCATCACGATCTATGACGTGAGCGGACTTTTCGAGAAATCACTAGAAAGTAGCCCGCCCCCCCCAAAGCCAAATCGTTTCTGGCGCTCCTCTTCAGTTTAAATTCAACTTTTTACGTCCATTTTTATTACCTCTCCCTTATATATGAATAAATTTATTACAGCAACACGAAAAACTCTTTTTATAAAGAGACGATATAATGAGAGGGGTATATTAACAAAGAACGTATGCTTAAGTTTTTAACGTTCAAAACAAAAACACAGCCAACATTAAATTAAAATAAATCCCTTCAATAAAAACTTAATTAGCGAAATATATACAGAAGAAAATTTTTCTTGACATTTTCTTGTTAAATGATCACAAAATCTCACTCTTTAAAGTGAGTTTCCAAGACAGCCGAATTCTCAAAATTACAAATGATTGCAGAAACTCGCGAAAATAATTCATTTTGATCCGGTAAAAAGAAGAGTTTTTAAATTAGAAGTTAAGAAAGACTTCGTCCAAGTTCTTAATAAGCAGAGACGGGTTTCTCTTTTGCAGTTTTTTACTTTAAGATTCTTTCTTCTGAGAATATAATCGCTTTTAGACGGCGTCATTTCAAAATTCCGGAGACTCCGAATTTTCCCACGGGACAAGCGGAATCCCACTCCTATTGGGAGGGGATGGGAGAGGGGCAAACCTTTACATCTAAATGCAACGTAACAAATTCGCTCAGTGAATGAGAGAGGGGAAGAGAGATGAAAAGAAAAGGAAAATAAAAGAACAAAATAAAAGCAAAAGAGAAAGGTTTCAGAAAAAGGACATAAAAACAAGATGTTTTTACTCCCAAATTTCAGTAAATGACATGACACAAAAGAAGAATATCTTCTCTTCTCTTGCATCTACCCCTGAATTCCATACTTTTATCTCGAACGAAGTAATTTATTTGGCTCCTGTTTGGTTGAGCATCAGGAACTGATTTTGCATTTTTCGATAACTCATTGTTGCAATATCATGAAGATTTGAATAAGTCGACAAAACAAAAGTAGTCAGATACAGAATCTGTTAAGATATCCGATTGGTTGCAACTTTTTTTTAAAAGAGATATGGGATTTTTTTTTGTATATTTTAGATTTGCTTAGTGCATTTTAAGAAAAATTTGCTAAAATTAAGAAGAGAAAAGAAATTACTATTACTAAAATGGGAAAAAATAGGTACAAATTGACAAAAAATTGCATAAGCGCGGCCATACTGCACCAAAGGTTTATGGACAAATTTTTCAATTTTTAAATCTAATGTATTGCTATATTATTCAATTTTGAAATGACCTTCAGGATAAGAGATATGTTCTTTTTTACAAAACTAGAGCACTTTATCTCGGTTACTATATGAAAATGCTTACAAGACAGTGATTATATTCACATAAGGGACTGTAAATTTTGTAATAAAACAGTGATTGATAAATCTGAAATTTAAAACAATTCTACTATTATACAGAACTTACAGAAAAATTTCAGTTAATGATGTTCAAAACAATTTTAGCAATCGCTGGCCCCCCATTTAATAATTTTCAAAAAATCACATTTCGAATAAAACGCATTTTAAAGAATGACTCTTAAATTTTTAAGTATATTCGCCGTATAACTCGCACCCTCTTTTTATTAACACCCTTTTATAAGCTTCACTTGTATGTAACGGAAGCATTGAATCAATTTTTACTCACTTTAAATGGTCATATTAATTCGAAATTTTGCTCACTTGTACAGGACCGATGACAATACAGTAATTTAATAATTTTGTTCCGTTGTCCTGATCAGGATTAACGATTTCCCATTTCCAGATTCCATCCCGCATTTGGCGATTAACTTCAGATCCCATTTCCAGATTTGGTGTCTAAAAGATTAAGTTATAACTTAGTTCGATTATTTATAAAAGGGTATTTTTTAGTTTTTTTAAACTATAATTTCCTTAAGAAGAAACTTGAAAATGGTACGCACGCAATACTCTTGTGTTTAGAAGTCATTTAATCGCGTTTTTATCCCACGTTTTGAAAAAATAGTGTATTTCTAGAACTATAACACTTTAAGTTCATTTGGTGTTTCCTTTCTTTTAAATAAGTATTGCGATCTTTGTAGAAATCTAATTTTTTTTAATGCTTATCTTTTATTTTTAAAGTTATCATTTTATATATCCGACGTATATATATAACTCACACCCGTAAATTTCGATTTTTTTTTGTATTAAAAATATGCGTGATTCGCCAGATTTTACGCTATGTAAGAGAGAATCGACACACAATTTTTTAATTTTTATTTGGTTGAGGCAGCTGTTAAATAAAATCTACTGTGACAGTTTTTTTTTTTTAAAAAAATGCCATTTTTTTACTATATCTTTAGTTTGAATTATTTTCTCGACAGCTTTTGTACAGACGATTTTTCTTTCACTATCTTTTCAGAAATTTATAAGTTTCTTATATTTGGAAGCAGGTTTTGTATTTGCTTTGTTCAGAATTCCTTTTTAAATTCTTTGATCCTTTAATTTTATTCATTTTAAATTATTATCTGATATAATATAGTAGCTGAGGAGTAATTCCACTTTTTTTTTTATTTGAGCAAATTTTTTTTCAGATTTATGTAAATGATTTGTTCGAGGCTAAGTTATTTTTTATTTTGACTTAACTTTTAACATGGACCATTGCAACTTATTTTTCTGATTATTTTATAGTCTCGTAAGACACTCGAATAACTGACAGAAAATAAGTCATTCAAACTGTATACAAAATCAGAAAAAAATGCATCTAAGTCTGCTTAGAAATCCGAAGGATTCTCATGTTGAAGTTTTATTCTTTGGCACTATTTATGAGAAAAGATTCATTTACGTTGAAAAACTGTATACATTTCAGGTTCTAGTTAGGAAGACATTCATTATTCTGAGATACCTCACTCTCATTCAGTATTCACAAAGGAAGGAAGGTATTTTTATCTTCTAAAAATAGCTACTATCATTTAAAAGGTGTGTAATTAGATTCCCTAAAGTCGGGGGCATAACTAACTTTTATTCCGCACTCGAAAGATTTTGACTCGGATTTGAAGCGGAAGTATGTGTATATAGGAGCCTTTTAACTAACCAAACACAATTCAATATAAATTATATTGATTAAGTAACATCTAATCTCCAAAATTATGATACAGAGATCAGTTATTGAAAATCATTAGAAATCACCCATTGAATTTACTTATCTCTCACTGTATCGAAGAAAAGGGACTTACTCACTCATTCCCTCATCACGAGATCTCAACTATTTGCCCTACACACTTGAAATACTGCAGGCACGTTTCTTTTGTTGAGAAGAGCGTTTTTGTAGAAATCATCTCCCAAGAGGGCTACGAGAGGCGTTGCTGACATAAATTCCAGTTATTAAACTTGTAAGGAATTATATAATATATTCCTTATTCCCTCTAACCCGGCTAGACGTGTGGGAGGAACTAATTGATCAGACGACATAATTCACTACAATTGTTTATTTGCCACAATAGTCAACACATACACAATGATAATCCAGTTAAGATAAATTTGATCAACACTTAGAAGACTGAGGTGAGACCAGATAGTGTGGGGATAATATATACAATCATTCAATTATATTCCTGCGATAACTTATACAAGCTCGTTTTTTACCTCGGACGTGCACTAACAATTTAACTCTGTAACTTCTACTTAAAGTATGAACACAGTACCTGAATTCTTGCAATTATTTATCCGTTGGACAAGGCCTTGAGCACTAATAGTCCTTCTTAGAGATTCTAACTTCACACGTCCTACACTGTTTACGTACTACTGACGGATTTCTCGCTTCTCATTAATTCACTTCACATCTGAGTTATCCTCACTTCCGTAAACTTCAATTCTCACTTTACTAATCTTCGATTCTCACTTCACTAACTCGTGAATACAGAATATATATCTAAAACTTAATTTGCATATTCCCGTTTTCTTGTTTTCGGTGAAAGTTGGTTGAAAGAATTCCTTCCCTAAAGGAATTCCCCAAGAAGTTAGTTAGAGGGCGCGTATAGATCCGTCACAGACTATTAGATCTATAGACTTGAAGTTCCACACGCATGTTTCTTGTGTTGATTAATGATCCATTAAGAACGTTGTTTTGCAGAAAGTGACTCCCTAAGGGAAGTTATATGGTTTAAAAGATATGCTTCCCTTTTATGAAATTCAAGTTATATTTTAAATCACATAAGAATGTAATTCGTAAATTATACAATTATACTTTAAACTGAGAGGTGTGGACTGTAAAAATGTTTTTGAATATTATTGAATACTTAATATCTTTTTTTCAAAAGTGGCTGCGGATTGGTGATTACCATTGCAGACCTAAAAGGTTTCCCGGAAGTTAGTATAAATTTTTAGTGTGACACCACATAGGTGGATACTAATTGCTGTTATGTAATTTTTAAGCTCAGTTCCCTCCCCAGAGGGAGGTATATGAGCTCTGATGGTGCGAAATGGGACTAGGAATTTAATTTTGCCAAGCTATACAGGAATTCTAGCAATTTTTAGCGTTCCGCACAATCGTACAACAGGGATGATGTTGATTTACTCATGAAAATCCACTGAAAATATTGGGTCGGGGTCGAACCGCAAGGCCAGCGCCATACAAACTACGCTACCCTGCTGGCGAATGAAACTGCATGTTAGGATTTAGAAATCAATAATTTAAACAATATGTAATCATACAACATCATGAAGTATCCGTCATGAAATATTAGGTCCGGAAAATCAAACACTGAATATATAGTAACTGACTACCTCTTGACGTAGCCTGTTACAAGACTTTAAATTCATCCTGGTTTCCAAAAGTATTTTCTAAATTGTTCGATAATTGTCTTTTAAAAGAAGACTATGAACACATGTGTTTTCCCAGAGTCGCATCTATTTCTCTTTCGAGTTATTTATATTCTTTTTCAGACAAGTTTGTTAGAAACTGTAAGAACTTCTTCTAAAACATCTTTGAACATAGCTTTTGACGAGAGTTTAAACAATTGCAAGCAGTTTTTAGTTTATTTCTTTATAGCTTCGAAAATTATTTTAAAAATGGAATTGCTTTTAATTTATTGAATAATTTATGGGAATCCATTATATATTTTCTGACAAAAGCGTTACTGAAATTTACTTTAGTTTTTTTTTTTTTTTTTAAAAACAACAACATTAAGCGTTATATTTTTACAGCAGGTAAAAATGATCGTGTGAATTTTTAGAACTAATGCTCGTCATACTTTTTTTAAAAAATGTTTTTACAATTTTATTATTGGGGTAAAAAGTAAAGCTTTAAATTTTTATTATGAATGGATGTAATAAGTTTTTAGTTTATATAAATAGTTAAAATCAACGGGAATAAAAAATTCACAGAAAATAATATTTTTTTAAAAAAAAAACACGAGCTTTTATATGTTTTTAAGCAGAAAGTTTTGACTATTAATAAATGAATGACAATTTGATATATCCTTTTCTTAAGGATCTAGCTGTTTTTGTTAGGAATTAAAATATTTATATTAATATCAAAATATCTTTCCATGCTTAGAAAAATAAAATCTGTTGTTTCTATTGCTATAGTACTATAAAAAATATCTAAGGATTTGAAAAATTTTTTTCCATGTGATTTATAGGTGATACCCTTTTATTTTATCAATTTATTTAATATAATTATTTAATATTAGTGTACAAAAATTGGAAAAGCTAAAATACCTTAAGTTATTTCATTGAAACTTTAGAAGCAGAAACATTCCATCATTTTAGGAAAGTACAGTCGGACCCCGATTTACCGAACCTCTATTTAGCGAATTTCGCGATTTAACGAATTTTTTCTTTTCCTCAAATGAAGTGAAGGCAAAACTATTTATTCATAGAAAAAACACCCCAAATTTGCAAACAATTTTAACCGCCGAAAAAATTGTTTTATGAATTTGAATTAGAAAAAAATGGGGTTCTCTTTTTAAAGGACATGTCCTTTTTGTCAGGAACAGAAATACTTTTCTTGTAAGCAGTAAATTTCGACGGAAAAAGAGAGAAGCCCATTATTAGACTTTACAGGCGCAGATAAGTCATAAGTGTAACTTATCGCATGGGTTTTGAATAGGACAGGTGATTTTTCTCACCTCATCCCCCACAACGCAGGGGGATACAAGAGTTTTTACCATATGCTCTTTTTCTTGAGAGAAGTAAGGTTTTATTATAACGGTTTTGCAGAAAATTTTGTTTTTGTTAAGCTGAGGAATTTTTTTGATGTATTGGAACCAATGAATAGCGATTCTGGTGCAGAAATTAATAATGAAATTCCTATCAAAACTGTTATATTTTCTAAAACTTAACATTGTTTAGAAACTGTGGAAACATACTTCATGCAGAAGGTTGTAAATGGCTTAGTATTTCTTCAATACAAAAGTCGAAAAAGAACTTACGATTAAGAAATCAAAAGATTGTCAAAGTTCTATTCGTCAGTATTTTAAATATTTTCAACTAATTGGCGCGTAATAATTCGCTAATAGTGTTTTAGTTTCTATGTAAAATTTATGTAATTTTTAACTATGGATATTTTTGTGTAATTGATTATTATAGAAATTACAGAAGGTAAGTGCAAAAAAATTTGTATTTTTTTGGATCCCCGTATTACGAATAACCATGTATTAACGAATAAAATATTTGATCTCGATGAATTCGTTAAATTGCGATCCGACTTTAAGAATCTTTGAGAGAAGAAGAAATATTAAATGTAGAGTTGTGCTGTAAAAAAAAGGGGATATCCAGTCTTTTTAAAATAAACAAAAATTTATATTAGGCCTTTTCAAAGCTTTCAAAATATGAAAGCGTAATTCCAAACCTTTTCATATGAAAGGCATTCGAAATAATTAAGCTCAAAATCAGTGTACTATAGCGGAAAGAATAACATACTGGACTTGTCTTTTTGTGCAGTCCAGGGGTTTTAAATTGTTTTTTAAAAATCTCATAAATCAAAAGTCTGTTGGGTCATAAATTTTAATCCTTTTGTTTCCGAAAGATGTTTAAAGATATGGCAATGTTTTAACTCGTGGTCGGAGTTATCAAGTCATCAGTTCGAGTTTTTATACCCGGACCGTCGCCAAAAGCCCTCGTGTTGCTAATCAGTGCGACGTTAATATTCTCTCACTCACTCGAGTTTTTATACCACGGAAGACCCGTAGCACAGAGAGGCTGATTCATGTTAAATATGTGTCGAGGTCCACAAAATCCTCATTTTTATCAACATATTTATCTTGTCAATTGTGCAAAATGCTGAAAATCTATTTTCAATAAGAATATAGAGCGCTAGGGACTTCAAAAGGCACACTGAATAAATTTAGAACTTCCACCTCTGCTGAAATATTTAAAATTATTTGAGTAGTGTGAGTATGTGGAAATGTGAACCAAATACTTTAAAGTTTTTCTGTTTAATGTAATAGTTGAAATCTCACTTTTTTTGCTTCAAGTGAAATGAAAATTTAAGAAGCGACGTTTTTTTGGAAATTATTTTTAGTAGTAGAAAAAATAAATTTTATTTCTAATAATTAAATACATTTAATTAAAGCAAATGTTTGATCGTCGTGGCCCCTCTTTATGTATCAGCCGGATTACTTTTAAGATGTGTGATTACCCCTTCCTGACTTCCGATACATGGCTGAGTGATTTAAAGGTCCTCAATAATCCTATGAATGTCTTTGTTTTTATCTCTTTACTATGTGATTTTTGATATTACTTATCATTCTTGGTGTTGCTTTTTGGATGTCCAGAAATGTGGGAAACGATTTTTTGTACGTTACATAAATGTTTTTATTCCCCTAGGATAATTAGCGGGAGAACAAACTATTATTTAATAATACATTGTATTATGAATTCATTAGAACCTTATACACTGTAGTACTAAAAATATTAACACAAGTTTTTATAACAAGTTACTCAACGTTACCGCTCCTGATATATAATTCAGAAGTTGGAGTATTTAATGCTTTGGTAAAAATGTCATGAATTTCTTTTAAATTAAGCTTTAAAACTGGAAATAGTTTGAAAATTAAACGTATCATTTATAAATGCAAGGCATTGTAACAAAAAGTCCTATAGATCTAAATGAAAAATAAAGTGATTTTTGTGAGGCTATATGAATGAATATTATCATGCTAAGAAACTATTTTGTAGTCTTTGATTCTAAAAAAGCTATCGAATATTGTATATCTAAATTATTTTTGTTTGATATTTTTTTCTGAAATATATATTTTAGTTCTAAAAGAGACTAAAATGCTACAAAAATACTTTAATTTGCATTGAAGAATCCGAGTTTGCTTTTCAACAGAAAGAACTATTGTCGGTTAGTTGTGAAATATTGTTTTTTATCTGTTTTTGCAAATATTGGAAAAAACTATCAAAGACAATGAAGGTGACTTTTTAAAATGTTATGGGAATGAATGCATGCAAAAATTCCTCTTCCATATACTCAAAAAGATTTCAAAGAGTTGAAAGATTTACATCCATTTAAATTCCTAAAAGTCATTCTATATAAATATATCCTTATCAATGAATGATATATTTTTTTTCTCATATGTAGTTCTTACGAAAACACATAAAAAAAGTTTTTGAAAGTAAATATTTTTCTACAATAGAGAATTTCAAAATTTGACAAAATATTAAGGACGTGTCAATAAAACGGATATAACATTTCTCCATTAGAGAATTAACTTCGCGTGCTTGAGTGTTTTTTAAAAATTGAAATATTATAAAATACATATATTTTATAGTTACATATTGAACTTTACTGTTTTCTTAGTAAAATCAAAAAGTATGTGAGCATGATCGATAATAGTAAAAAATGTCACTTTAAGTTCATTTAAAATATACCAAAATTATCTATTATTTTATGAGCCAAAGGAATTAATTGTTACATATTTTATGAATTCGATTTTTTTTTAGATTTAAGCCTTATGATTCTGTGTTTTTTCGTTGAATATCATAATAAAGTTATTTGTTTTTGATTGAGCTTTTGCGCTTATTACATTTAATCAAAGAAACTATATAAAACCTTCACTAATTTCAAATTCAGTATAAAATAAATTTTTTTTAAATTTAAAACTAAAAACTAATATTTATGATTAGTGTTTTCAACGTATCAATAAACTATTTTCATTCTACTTTTCTCTATTTTATTGTAAAAATTTTTCAAAAAGAATTTAAATTTTTCTTTCTAAAAGTTTTATTGAAAGAATATGTATAAAAAAGTTAGCTTTCATTGATCTTTAGTATCTTAAAAATAAAATTTACCAATTTCTTGTAACACTTGATGACTACTCTATATGTTTTTTTTAAATCTAATGATATACCTCTGTTTTTAAAATTATCATAGTTAAGAGCATGACTTTTTTTTTTGGATAATATATTTTCAATAATTATGAAATTATCTTTCTGAAAAAGAAAATATTTTTTAATAAAATAAAAATATTTTAAAAGATGTCTTTCTGAATTACAATACTCTCTGGACTATTGTTTTCTTGAATTATACTTCACACTTGAATAATAAATTATTGAAAGTTAGTAAGCTGATTTGTGAAAGCACTATATATATTCTGTTTTAATAAAACAACAGCAAAGATCAATTTTAAAGGGAGGGGGGGAGTAATAATAAACAAGGTTTGTAATTCTTAATGCTGTCTAATAACTATTGCTAAAGCAACACAGTTTCTCACTTTAAAAATTATTAATGCTAATTACTTAGTAATTTGAAAAAAATTATTTCCTTTTATATGCAAAATAGACCAAAGAATGAAGAAAAATTAAAATGTATCTTTGTAGTAAAATTTTTTCGCAATATTGATTGGCTGTCAATGAAATAACAAAAATTCTCGATAAAAAGTGGCCATTAGAAAAAAGAATGCTAAAGTTATTTTGAATAGTGTTCCCAGGGCAACTAGTAGACAACAACAAGAAAAATCTCAAGAGACATATTTCAGTAATTGTTTGTCTTTTAAACTTCCAATCACTTAACAGAAATTCGAAAACGGTACAAACGCAGCAAGCAAACTGATAATTAGAAATATAAGAAAATGCATAGAATAGTGCCGCGTTTTACATTAGTCTTAATTAATTTATTTAAAACAGAACATATTATTTTTCTAAATCATTGTTTTTCCCAGGAAAATGTATTTCCTTCCTAAAGTATATAGCACTCATCCATTCTTAAATATTTAAAAAAAATATTTTAAATTGATATATTCCAATGTTAGAGTTGCATTTGCTACTTAGATTTTTATTAACTTTTTAAAAAATTCTATTGATATATAAGGTGCCCCTTTTACAGTGCTCAAAGAATAATGCATAGACGTTTATATATATATTTTTAAAAATAAAGAAAAAAACGAAAAGAAAGTACTATGTATTAAAAGCTAAGTTCTTCAGTGGTTTGGCAGTCCCGGGGGGAGGGGGACCTTGGTCTTTTCAAGAATTTTCCTCCAGGCCTCTCTGTTTTTGGTTATGGTCTTCCAATTAGTCATTCTGAGAGTACTGATACCCCTTTCTAGGCAGTCAACCCACCTGAGGTTGGGTCGACCCCTTGCTCTTGTTTGAATGTTCTTCGTTCATTCTAATAACTTGGCTGCCCATTTACTACTTCGGATTTTCACATATTAGTCAATACCTGGATTCCTGCAGGCAGAGAAGAATTATTAAAAGCAAAGTAAGAACATAATTTTCCATCATGGTTATAACTACCTAATACTTCATAATGTAAGATATGCGTGATAAGCGTGAATAAAACTTATCACCTATGAGTTGAAAACTTGGTTATACCAAAAATCGAGGTGCAGTATAAGAAGCGAAGAATTTGTGAAGAAAATATTTTGCATTTCTTTTCCTTGAAAATATTGTATTAAAACTGTTGTTCTTTCTGTAAAATAAGTTCTTCAAACCTTTCTGGATAGCTCAATTTATTGAGGACAAACAAATAAATGGATAACGAATACAAACGAAATTAGCACACGGCATAAAGTAAGATCATCGCACACAGCGTATATATCAGGTGTGGTCCCCGTAGAAGGAATGTGTGGAAGGAAGCGGGAAAAACGCGTGGGTGCATCACACAGATATCCTTACGCAAGAAAAGATAGTTCACTCGCTTCAACGCAACAAAAACAGTTATTGGGACACTATATTGTCAAGCGAAAGTTAGACCAAGTCATCCTCGAGTCTAAAAGTATTCAAGATATCATAATAAAGGGAATAGGGGGGAAGTAATTAAATCTCTGCGAAGTCCCATACGTTTTAAAAAGTTGTCGGGAGAGATCTGCGTTGAGTTACAAATGCTGCAAGTTAGAAAAGTTTTCTGTAACACACTAAAATTAAGGCTGTTATGTGTTCACTGGCAAGTCTACAAATCGTGGTTTGAACACGATTGTCTCTCATGATTTTAAGAGCTTGTTTGCCATGCCATGAGTGATGACGAGGTCATCCATAATTACTGATTTTAAATTTTTTATTCTTGAATGGATTTCAAGGAAAATCACAGTATCATTTGAGCCTGATAGATTTTTGAGGCTCCATTCTTAGTCAAAATATCAGTAATTTAATTTCCATAGAGTTTGATATCAGATGATATCCATTAAATTATAGGTTCCCAACCTTTTTTGAACTGGCGCCCCCTTCTCTAGTAAATGTTTCGATACCGCCCCCTTTTCTAGTGAATGTTTTAATACCGCCCCCTCCCACTCTAGAGAAATAAGAGTGTACATAATTCATGGTGGAAATAAGAGTTAAGTTTTAAAAAATATCCTATTACTAAAAGAATATGTTTTTTAATTTCATTTTTTTCTAAAGCCCCAGTTTTTTTACTTGCGAATCTGAAATATCTATTGTCACAAATACATTTAAATGTGTGTAATATTATATATTTTAGTCATAGGTAAGATATTGTTGGAATTGAAACGCTACTGAATTTCTTCTTCATTTAAAAGAGGGGAATAAAAAAGTTTAAGCTTACCTGCTATAAAGACAGGCCGGGGTTTTGATAATACGAAGTAATTCATAATAAACTATTGCTTTCAAAATAAATATAAATTGACAGTTTCAGCCTTTAAAGAATCACGTTAATTCCTGGTTAACATATTTAATAATGTTTCTTGGATAATATACGAAATGAAATGCAGTGGACGAAACATTTTTTTCCTACTGCTCACAGACAAAGACAACACGCGCACTACAAAAATTAAAATCCACTCTATCATTCAATTTAATGTAGGTCTGAATATAATGTAATCTTTTTAAGTTTTTATCCAATTCCGAACTACTGAAATATGTGAATTTTTGTACATGAGATATAAAAATGATTTAAATACAAATAATCAACATAAGGTAAACAATATTAAAGTTTCCTTTTGTTAGTACATAATCAGTGTGTTTTTTTAGTCTTCTAAGTCCTTTCTTTTTTAATCTGCCCAAGCCCCTCCGTGTCCTCTCAACACTCCCTTATTTTCTTTGGGTTTTTTACTGCCCCCCTGAAAGCTTCAAACGCACACAAGGGGGCGTTATTGCCCACGTTGAGAACCTATGCATTAAATCAATCTGTTAAAATTATCATTTGTTTAATATTGTTATTCAAAATATATACAACAACAGTTTTCCCATTGGTATGTCTTTAAAAAATAAAAGTTATCTTGACAAATTTCTTACATATTAAATGCACTGAAGCAATATCGTTACCAGGAGCAGGAGCTTTCACAAATTTTTCTCAACTTTTTTTTCTTGATGTACCATTTTGTTATAAACATCACTTATAAATTCGAACATAAATCCAGAATTTTAATGGTTATAAGATATTAATTTTCAGATGTTCGCCATTGCTTCAAAGCTGTCATCTGTATACTATCGATTTCTATTTATTGACGCTGAGTCTTTGTTTTAACTTACACACGTATTTTATAACCAGGATGTGCTTTTAGAATACATAGGTGAGATTTTCCCTTTTAGTTAAGGATTTCTGGTATTTAAAACTTAATTTTTACTGTACCATTACACAAAATGTACGAGGATATGTATCTTACTGATAGTACATCAAATTTTTTTTGAAAGAAGTAAATTTCTAGAGCTATATTGTTGTTGGATTATTTTTGTAGTATGCTTATGTTGTTGGATTATTTTTTGTAGTAATGATTACTATTGCAAAAAAATAAATGCATTATAGGTGCTAGTTGATTAGTAATAGACAACAGTTATTTTAGAGACAATATTTCCCGTATTTCGTTTTCCAGAGGAGTATATCATAAGATACAAATATATTATGAGATATGTATATATATTTACAGAGATTATAAGATGTTTGTAGATGTATTTTTGTATTTAGAAAACTACACAGTCTGTCAGTTACCCTATCCGTTTCAGGGATCTGACATAAAATTTTTGAGCATTTTTTCTATTTTATAACAAATATTTTGTTTCAGAAATTCATAAAAATCAATTTTTGTCAGGCTACTTTTGCACTTCTTAAAAATTAATCACATATCCTTAATGATATTTACTACGGTCCAAGACACTCGTAACTAGTATGTTAGCTAATATCTAACAATGCATTTGTTAATAATTCTTTTGAATTTAATCATTTTCATGAATGTCCGTACTAGAGTGGATCGCGTTTATATAGAGAAAAACAATTAGTAATTAAAGTCTACCTATGCGGAAAAAAATTTCTATGGTATGGAGATTAGCAGAAAAATAATTTCAAAATTTAATATTGCTAAAAAAAATGACTGAATTTTCGAAAAAAATGGAAATTTCAGTTGACACTAGGGCTTGAACTCACGGCACGCTGGCTCAACTCACGAACATAACTACAAGGCTAACGCTGTCACTCTCTGTAAATGAGTGAAGAAAACAGAGACAAATAGGTAATAAAACCCATATAAGAAATTGATATACCTGTATAATTTTGTAATTTACACAAATCTTAACAAATTGCATTTTTTTTCTTCTAATAGGACTGCCCATTGATATTTTAACCTTTACAGACCTGGTACACTCCCCAGGAGCTGGTATCACGTTTTAGCGCGGCACCATATAGGCAATACCAAATACCGAAAGTAATTTTGGCGCCCAGTTTCTTACCCAGAGGGAGGCACCAGAGCTCTGACAAGGCGAACGTGTGCTAGGATTTTTAATTTTTTCGAAAGCACTCAAGCCAAACAGACACTCTAGGAATTTTTACATGCCGTTAATCATATAACATGGCGGCTGTCGATTTTTACATCATGAAAATCCAACTTCGGCCGGGGTCGAACCGCCAGCGACAAACCAACCACGCCACCCATCCGGAAGTTGCATTGTAAAAATCTAATGAACATCAATTCTACATATAGTGACAATTAATAAAAAAAAATATCACGATTACATTCAAAACTCAAATTACTTAACAAACTTCAAACTTATCTAAATATTTAAGAAATTGTTTCATGATACACAACGAAATGTAATTTTTTTCTTTTCTTTCGAAATGTAACATCAAAGAATCTTACTTTTTAAAAAATAAAATAATGGGCAAAATGTATCACTCACCTCTATTGAATTTCCTTAGTTTCGCTAAATTATTCACTTGACGGGTGGGTATGATAGAAAATTATTAGCCGGTTTTATTTCTGTTGAATCGGGGTTCGATTCTGGGTGCCACTAAAGAACTTTCGTGTAGAGGGGATGATGTATGTTGAGGTTTAGAGTCCTCACGTTAGTATAGTGAGGAAGTTTAGAGTGGGATGTTGGCTCAAGTGATGCCCACTTAACCGTGGTTTAGAATCACAAGTCCGTCTTCAATAACTCGCGTTTTTTTGTAAAGTAATGTTACTAAGTAATCAATCAATCCATTTGACGAAATAATGCTGTACGAGACAGATATTTATCTAAATTCTGATGTATCAATTATAGCTTTATATAATTATTTATACACAGTCTTATCAAAATAATAGAAACATCTTAGATTTACTAAGAACGCTTTATTGGTATGATATAGGACCGCTTTTGGTACGTAATACAGCTCGGATACGCCAAGGAATCGATTCATACATGTGCTGAATACTGTCTAGAGGAATATTGTACCACTACTAATGGAGATTTTGTAAAAGTTCTGGAAGAGATGCCGGTGAAAGATATCGATTCTGTATTGAACGCTCTAAAATAGGCCAAAAACAGTTCAATTATATTGAGGTTGGGTGACTGGGCGGACCATGGAAGATATTTAATTTCCTTCTCGTATTCATCAAATCAAGATTGGGCAAGTCCCGCTGCATAGATAGGTGCATTGTCCTCCTGGAAAATTCCATCTCCTGCAGGAAACAAAGTATGCATCATAAGATGCACCTGGTCAGCTAAAATATTTCTATACATTTCGCCAGTGATCCTACCTTTAAGAATTACAATTAGTCTGGCAGAAAAACAAGGTACGCGACTTCCCACATCATAAAAAAAATCTGCTTAACATTTACTTGCTTGATAATTGTAAGGAGACAATAACGATCATAGGCTTATTCGAGTGTCTTCCAAACGTGCCCCATCCAGTTGTAGGGAAAAGTGTGAAAGACTATTTCTTCGGATTATATTACTTTCTTCCACTTGTCAGTTGACCAGACTTTGTGAGTGTGACACCCCAGTAAACGACGTTTGACATCAATATCTGTGGCAAGTGATTTGGTAATTGTTTCTCTGCTGTAAATGTTCTGTTTATGAAGGTCCCGTCTGTTTATGAAGGTCTCATTGACTCTGGAGAATTTATAGGCTAATTGGCGGTGAATTTTGCTGGAGTTGTTCGCTTTTTAGGCATCGCAATCCGCTTCAATATCTATCAATCCCTTTCACTGAGTTTCTTTTTCCGCCCACTATTTTGTTTTGTCGAGCTTGTCTTGACACGATGTTTGCATGCTGTCATCATTTTAAACACCATGCTTCTAGAAATGCCAAAAAGTTGTGATGTTTTGGTCAAACTTGTGACCAAACGGGCGCCTACAATGACAGTCTTAGAGGTCCGATGTTTCAAGCTTTTGAAAAAAATCCAAAATTTACAGAACTTTAATAAAGCTACCACATACTACTAGAATATGCACATTTCCATTAATAAAAATACTGGTAGCTATTCTTATATTTTAATGCTTACGAAACGCATTAAAAAATGTCTCCTTTATTCACAGGTGTTTCCATTATTTTGATAACCACTAGCCTGCTCGGATGTACTACGACAAGTAACTCAGGAAATAGGAAACTAATAGGAAATTTCAATATTTCGGTTTTTGCAAAGTACCTACCATTTATAAATTAATTTAGTTCTAAAAATAAACAGAAATAATTTATATGTTTATTGAAATGATGAAGAAAATACCTTTTTTAAATTTGCTCAAAAAAAAATTTTTTTTTAAGTCAAGTGTTTGAAAAAATTTCAATTGCCAGTATAGTTTTTCTAGTGAATTTATATTTTCCTTTCGATTATCAGAAGGGAAATTGGTCAATAAATGATGTGGTATAAGTTTCTGTTTTCGATGACCACTCATCACAAACTTCCGCCTTTATTTCTTCGGGAATTATGTCAACTGATGATTAACTATTTGCATAACTAATTTCTAATCATGTTAATAGAACATTTCTTCATCTTGTGTAACATAGATTTACGCACATACTCATATCTTGAGAGTAAGACAAATGCTTCCTCAATTAATATTTATTTCCTTTTTCTAAAAAAAATTGTCTTAACTAACGAAAGGTTATTAGGATAAAATTAATGGAAAAAAATGTGGAAAACATGTTATGAAACTTATTACATACTTTGTGTAACTACATCCTTAAATGGAAATCGTATTAACTAAAGTTATGTAACTAAGCATCACTGTCAACCCCGCGTTTTATGTATCTATCAGACAAATTTCACTATATTTGTCTTCCTAAGATTTGTTTCCGCATGAAGTTATGTTCCAGAGCTTTATAAAAAGATTTATGATGTTATGACTAAAACTGATGAAATTACTTTACATTAAGATGTACTCTTGAGATATCTTTCTTTTAATCAAATAAGACATGTGGGACAATTTTTTCAACTTTCGATAGAATATAAAAAGGACGAGTAAAAGAAAAGTTTAATTTATTTTTAAAACTTATGTAAGAACATAGTTACTTTTCGATATCGCCTTTATGAAAATTCAGCCATTTGTGTGTCTGGCAAGTTATGAAAATTCAGGCTTTGTTTTGGCAAGCTATGGAAATTCATGCATTTGCTTTGGCAAGTTATGAAAACTCAGGCATTTGCTTAGGCAGGCTGTAAAAAGCTGCTAGGCACTGAAAATTCAGGCATTAGCTTAGGCAGCCTGTAGATATTCTGGCA
This sequence comes from Trichonephila clavata, assembly GCA_019973975.1. NCBI lineage: Eukaryota > Metazoa > Arthropoda > Arachnida > Araneae > Nephilidae > Trichonephila > Trichonephila clavata. Next base: position 21,958 of record BMAO01037101.1, read on the forward strand.
CTTGATCAGGCAAGCTAAGAAAAATCGGGCATTTGCATAGACAGGCCTTAAAACATCAGGAATAAACGAGTTATTCCATGCCCTCTTTGAAGGTTGGTGCCCCCAGTGACGTAAGATAGACTCCTAAACGTTGTGTGGCCTCGCGCCAGCCAGTGGTTACTGGCGTGTTTCGGTTTCGAGTCCCAGTGCCACCCCCACCGTGTAGAAAGGCTAATGCACTTTAAATCTGTCGAGGCTCAAAGTCCTCTTATCATTTGATTGAGGTTCAAAATTACGAGGTCCGTAGCTATCAGCCCTCGTGTGTCTTTATAGTGCGACTTTAATTGTCGCTCACCCCCACCCCAAACATTCAATTGAAGATCCTCATTAGTCTGGAAGCTTGCGTGGTAAGTTTCAGTTCAGGGAAGAAATGAAAATAATTCGGTGCAAAGTCGGGACTGTATGCCGGAGGATCAAACACGTTCCATTTAAGCTGCACTAGAAACTTTTGGGTTAAAGTGGCACTGTAAAGACTAGTATGGTTCTCATTTGAGACATTCACGCCCATCTAGCTATACTGAGGCAACACTCTTCGAAAAGGGCATTGGAAAAATTTTCAAATGATATTACAAATGCTTAAATCTTTATGGTGGTTTTATATAATGATTCGTACATAACATTTGGCAAAAATATTTTTCTTGACATTTATCTTTTTTGTTGCCAATCAGAGATTGGAAAACCCCTCCTTCATATCTTGTGTGAGAAAATCTTTCGATTATTTGAACAGATTTTTTAAGAAAAATTGAGATGATTTATGAAAAAGAAAGTCTCACCCACAGAAATCGATTGAAAACGCGAGCTCATTTAGGTACTGGAAACAAATTACTGGATGTTGTTACATTGGCTCTAATTTAAATTGCATTCTGCGTAATTTTGTCTGTCCAGATTGCCAAGAATGTAAAGGGAGTGCAGAGTGAAATCCGATACGCCGTAAAGGATTTATTTAAAGAATTCCACGTTTCTGGAGTAATCGAACGTGTCTATCGGAAGGCGTGCGTTTGAAAGGAAACATTAAACAAAAAGTCAAATTGAAGAAAATAAATAAACAATGTGATCACGGTAAACTATTCGATCAATTCCCTAAGGGAAACAATAAAGTGGCTCTAAATATCCCTAAAGGATCAGGTAAGACTACTTTAACGACCGCAAAAGGGAAAGTATCATAAAACAAATTCTTCGACTTCTCGCTGACTGGAGAAATTCTCCAATTGATTGCTGCATTTCCCATCTAGCAACCCTCGCATTGTTTAGCAAATAATTCCGAGATAATATAAAACATCTGCAAAAATCTAACTATAGTCTTTTAAGCTAACGTTTCAAAATTGAATAGCCTCGAAACATAGGAAATAACGTTTGCTTTTAACTTGATCTAAAATGGTGGATGCTATTTCTCTCTTCTAAAGAATATTTCCATGAGAAATAAATAGTTTGCATTCGAAGTAAATAGAAAAATGCATAATTTATATTCTTCATATAATGATTTATTTCTTTTTTACTAATCTCTCTCTCTCTATGTAAAGTTTTTCGTGATACTGTTATAAATTTATCCCGTACTATCGCAACAACGACAACGTTCAAGATAACTAGCCAAGTTGGCAGCCCCGATTTCGCATGTTTCGTACTCCCTGAATTGGCAACCAAGTGCTTCGTTTCATATAATGTTGCTAATACGGTCGCCAAGCTCTCACAGAAAAATATTGCAATGATTGGATTTATCATGTAATTATAACGAAACATGAATTTATAAACTGATTGGCAGGAAATATGATTGCAATTATCATGTGACTATGATGTCACCTGAATTTAGGGCACTGCAAAATTTTGCAAAGAACAGTTTTAGTCGCCAAGATGCTGGGCTATTTTAAAAAACTGCTTCCATATGCTTTTAAAGTTACGTTGGCGAGAAACCATGCACACACAGACGTGAATAGGCTAAATTCATGTGACGTCATAGTCACATAAATGCAATCACGCGTTTCCAGCCATTCAGTTCATGCGCTTCGCTGTTGGCAACTGTTACTTTTTGGAGAACACATGATTGAATTCATCACATGACCATCGAGAATCTAGCCCTTTTTAATGCAAGCAAAACTGAGCAAATTATAGATAAAAAAAACTAAAAACATCCTTTTATAGTTAATCGAACTAAGTTGTAACTTAACCTTTTAGTTGCAAAATCTGGAATTAGTCGCCAAATATGGAAATGGCATCAGAAATTAGTCGCCAGATGCGGGGTGGGATCTAAAAATGGAAAATCGTTGATCCTGATCAAGGACAATGGAACAAAATTATTAAATTATTGTATTGTTATCGGTCCTGGACAAGTGAGCGAAATTTCGAATTAATCTGACCTTTTAAAGTGGGTAAAAATTGAATTCAAAGATACCGTTCATACAAGTGAAGCTTGTAAAAGAATGTTAAAAATGATTGACTGACGAATTTATTGGTATCTAACCAGTAGTCTCTTGGGCGGTTAACGGAAGGAAAAATAAACTATAATGTTATGCTACTGGACTTTTTTTTAAGAAATAAGTTTATTTATTTTTTCATTGTAAAATAATTTTTAAGAAATATATATTTGTTTTAAGCATTTTTCCCAAAGGCACACACACAAGGATGGGGAGTCCAAAGGTACTGACCCCTTCTCCTCATCCTTGTTTTTTTTTCTCGATTGGTTATAATCCTATGTATATCGTACATAAAATGTAATCATTTGTTATTAATAATTTATTTTATCAATAATGCTGATTATTTACCCAACAACTTTTTTTTGTGTGTGTGTTTATGGCGGATTTTGGTACGACACGAAAATGGGGGACTTTCGACACTGGACCTCCCCCCCCTTTTAAAATTCCTGTGTTGTGCTACTCTGATTCTTCTATTATAATAAAACTATCACTCAATAAATTTTTTATATTCTTTAGCTAGCACCCATGTAGGGAAATAAAATTTCTTTTTATATTACTTTCATTTTCCATAGCTGTAAAATGATTGAAAAGTTAAACTTTTCTGTAATTCAAAATTCTTTTTTTAGTCAAACTAATTATAGTGAACTAGAAATAAAATCCATTCTACAAATTTATAATTAATTAAACAAGATATCTGTTTAGTTTAGTCATTATACATGTACAGAGGACGAAAATTATTTTTGTACCTGTGATAATTAATTTAACAGTATATAAAAATAGTTTTATCCTAAAAAAAAAATTATATATAAATATATTTTTCTGGATTCAATGGAAACATGTTTATGTAATCTGTAAGGTTTTAAAATTATGATTTTCAATCATTTAACTCTTTTTTTTCATGTGCATAATGATTTCAGTAATTTTAAGCGTTATAAAATATTTTCAAATACAATTGATTAATATTTATGGGAATTGGTGTTAAACTCCTTTATTTGAGTATCAATGGAGTAATATATTGGAAACAACTATAAATGGTATATATTCACACACACATTTTCCACATCATAAACGCATGTTTCTTTTTTTTTATACTTACATTTTTGTTGCACTTCGCAACTTTTTTAAAAATTTTCTCTTTTTCTATTTTGTGAAGAAGTTCACACCTATTTAATGTTCAGTGATACAGAGCATTGAAGAAGATTTACGCCTTTTAACATGCTTAGCCCAGCAATTTAGTCCTAAGCCTGTGATTGCTAATTCAAATGCCAAGTTCTGTATTGTAGTTTTTTCCCTTCTAAGATTTCTCATATTTCGGGAAGAAGAAATTTTCTTTGTGCATTTATCCCATATGGTTTGAATTTTTTTTATTTATTAATTTTATATATAAAATCATCTTATAACCTTCCCCACTGTTTCTACAAATTTTAATTTCTTTGAAAACTACTCCACTTAAAACTTTTAAATTTTTGCTTTAAGAATCTATATATGTAAAGGAGAAAGGAGACTCACTTACTGGCTGATTCATCACAATATTTCCGGAACTGTTCAACCTACAGACTTGAAATTTGGTAGGCATGTTACTTTTATGAAGTAGAGATCTGCTAAGAAAGGATTTTGCGAAATTCAAAACTCAAGGGGCGTTATAAATAATTATTTCCATTTTTAAACTACTCAAGGTACAATCTGGAAATTTGGTAAGCAAATTCCTTTCATAGAGTAGAGATTCGCTACCAAATGAATTTGGTGATCTATCCCCAAGGGGCATTGCGGGGGCTTAGGGGGTGTTAGAGATAATTATTTTCATTTTTAAACTATTAGACCTACCTGCTTGAAAATTGGTAGACATGTTTCTTTCATGGAGTAAATATCCGCTACAAAATTTGTTTGGGGAAAATTGATCCCCAGGTGACGTTGCGGGTGTTCAAGGGGCGTAATAAGTAATTATTTTCATTTTTAAACTATTAGATGTACGGATTTGAAGTTTGGTAAGCAGATTCCTTTCGTAGAGTAGAGAACCGCTACAAAATGGGTTTTGCAAAAATCAACCCTCAAGTTTCATTTCGGGGGAATATATATTTCCGTTTTTAAACTATTAGATCTACCTGTTTGAAAATTGGTAGGCATGTTCCTTTCATGGAATAGAGTTCTCTAACATAAAGTAAAACGAAAATCGACCCCCATAGAAAAACCTATTTTTGAATTGTTAAACCTACATACTTGAAATTTGTTAAACATGTTTCTTTTGTTGAATAAGGACCCTCTACGAATGTATTTTACGGAAATCAACTCCTGCAGTAGGTAGCAGGGAGTTACTGGGGTGTATTAACAAAAAAATTTCCTTCTTTCGAACTACAAGGACTTATGGAATTTGGTTTGCATTTTTCTTTTGTTGAATTGAAATCCGCTAAGAACGGTTATTTTGGCGAACGACTCTCAACGGAATTACGGGAGGTATTGATAATAAAAATTTCGCTTTTGTTCTATTAGACTTTGACTTCAAATTTGGCTTGCGTGTTTATTACGGAGTAGAGATCCACCGAAAATTGGTTTTGCGGATCAAGGCTAGGACTTAGATATCAATAATATAAATATATATATTTATAAAGCATCATGAAATACTCAGCGAAGAGGATGGGTAACTGCTAGTTAATGATAGATTACAAAACGTAAATTGGCTTACTTCTCATTCATTTATTTAGAACTTTTTGCTCATAGTACTCGGGTTCTATATTTAACTTTTCCGTTTTAATTGATTTGGATTTTTCCAATACAGACTACTAGGGATCAAATCGGGAAGGTGGGTATCCTAATACTAGCTTAACCTTCCTTATTCGGTCCTAAATCCAGAATTGTGTGCCTTTCCACTCACTTGGTTCCATTTTGAGTTTTAATTACTTCGCGTATTTTATAATTCTATTTATTTAGTTGTTTTGTTCAACTTTTGTATTTTGCTTTATTTATTCCTTCTTCCTTGTGTTAAAATGTATTTTATGTTTCTTTATATAATATGCCGTGTATTCTTTTGTTTTAATTTATAAATTCATATCTACAGTCTCGTCATCTCTTTACAGTGTACTTAAAAATAAGAAATTCATAAAAGACTTTAAAAAATGGGAAAAAAAATCATTGGTAAGCCAAGAATTTACGCAACATTTTTAAAATTAAAGTAAAGAGTTGGTTTATAAACACATAATCGCTAATCTTGAGGGGGGAGGGGAGCATAGGAAAAATTTGTTTTAAACATTTTTTTTGTTAGCCATGCTCAAGTGAATTTAATGTATTAACTTTTTGAGTGTTTTGAATAGAACTTCAAAAACCAGTGTCAGTATTCATGTTTCCAGATAGTTCGTAAGATTCCCATTTATTCTTTGGTATGGTTATCTGAATGCATGTGAACATCATACAAGGAGTTTTCCCTCTAGGGCCCCAAACATTGGTCAACGATCATGTACCGTACATAAATTCCCTTTTCTGCCCATTTTGCAAGCAAAAAAAAAAAGTGATACAGAAAGTATAGGAAGCACATGTGAACAAGATAATAGAAAAATTGTGTTAGCTTCAGATAGGGTAATCAGAAATAAAATTATCGTTGTTGGTGTCTGGCGTTTTACTTTACAGAGTTTTGATTGGGAAATATTCCATCCGTTGGACACTCTTTTCGCTCTCATGGCAGCATGTTTGCTAATTATAGAACTTTTTTCGATTCAACTGATATACAACTTTTGAATTTTGTATAATTTTTTGAAGAAAACGCACTCTTAGCATGCATTCGAAAGTATACAGTAATGTTAAAGTATACCGTAATCTAATTTCTCATTACTTTCTTAATAAGGAGTTGTAGTATTTTTCTTTTCAATTTATTTAGCTTTATATTCGTTTCTTTCTTTCTTTCTGCTTTAAGTAAAATAAATTTATTTTTAATAAATTCATTTAACAATTAAAGCCTTTTAGATCTTTATTTTTGTTCTAAAAAAATTGCAAAAATTAAGTTCTAAATGAGTAATATCTTATGAAGCTCGAATCAAACACTATATGGCACATTTAAAGAAATCGTGCGTATTATTTATCTTATTATCTAGACTATAGCTTATCCAGGGATTTCCGGATTTTTTTCTTAGGGAATACCGAGCTTATCCAGTAAAGACTTAGTTACATACACCAGCCTTTCGGGAGAACCTCCACTCTAGCAGCCCCCTTCCCCCTCCTAGTCCGGATAATTCCCTCTAATCCCAACAGAACCTACAACAGAACTCCCATTTCAAATGTAATATGTTCCAAACATGAAACATCTTCACAGAATAGTGCACATGCCGCTCTTTTGCTATCCCATGGGGAACTGGGATAATAAGGTATCCGAAAACATGTTAAACGCAGAATTAACTTAAAAGAGACATAATATTTAATATCATTTAAGGCAACGGCCTTCAAACTTTTTTAACTCTTAGAAAAGGCAGTGCCGCTATTGTGAAGAAGAGATGCGTAGGATTGTGTATGAATGTATTGAATATATTCTTTTAATACAGGACTTTTAACTTCTGTAAAATTTTTATACTGTATAATATGTACTTTTAAAAATACTTTAAGATAATTTTGTACAATTGTTGTTTTATTACATAGTTTCAAATACGTTAAAAAATTTATCTTCGTGTATTTTGGGAATTTTTTTCTATCATCTTGATAATTCGAAGTTATTCTTTGGTCCTTCCTACTTCGAATTATTGAGAGTCTACTGTTGATACTTTTTTTAAAATTTTTATTATACAATAAAATATTACAAAATTAAATTATGTATAAAATTTTCAGTTTTAAAATAACTGGAATGTGCTTCAGATCTTAAGGTTTATACAAATTTCATAGGGAACGTTGATACATTTTGCATGCACATTTATAATTTCCTTTTCGATTTTCTATTGTGACTCGTGGAGCACCAGGGTTCCGTGGAACACAGTTTAAAGGCAAAGATTCCCAAACTTTTTGTTTCTAAGAGCACATTCTAGAATATCTGTTGGAAGGCTTCTTTCATTTATTTTTTCAAGGTGAATGTATAGATGGATAGAGTTAATAATACACAAGCATATTATGTACAAAAAATGTTTAATTCACAAAATTATATGTAAAAATTATTTTTATTCTTGTATAAAACAATTATTGAGCAATGCGTATAAAATCTAAGGCCCAGTGGCTGAGTGGTAGCGTATCACGCTTCCAAACCAAAGGTTCTGGGTTCTATCCTCGGGCTGGACACGGTCGACTCAGCTTTCAGCGGGTCTATTAATGAGAACGAAGCTTGCTTAGGGACTAAACACTGGGGGTTTCACTTCATGCAGACCATCTGATCGGGACATCTACTCATGCACCTCAGCGCCCAATGGTCACGTATACTGAGATGTGCACAATAGGCCGTGTCCCTCATGGGCCGTTTCGCCACTGAGCTTAGTTTATATAAAATCTACAAAGTATAAAATTTCTTTATAAAAAAAATACACGTCTCAAAATTAATATGATTTTTGGTATTGCATTTCATCGTGTTAGGCGAATATAACGATATTCCTGTTCGTAAGAAGTCTTCAAGGTGTTCATCTGTAAGTCGTGATCTGTACATTGATTTTATGATATTCGTCATCAAAAACAATGACTTACACAAGTATGTGGAACCACCCCCCCCCCCCATTTTAATTTATATGCTGCTTTTTTCAAGAATGGAAATTTATTTATGTCAACAATTTTCCAGAAATTCTCACCTGATAAAATGGGTTTTAGGGCAATGTCATTCTGAAGATGTAAAACCCCTATATCTCCAGTTATGTCCTTACATGAACAAACTGTGAAATATGCGTTACTTGTTCGGTTACATATACTTGGTTGATTGACAAATAAGGTCACCATTGGACCAAAGGTGTTGGATGCAATTTTTATTTCATTAAAAATGAGAGAACTTTCTCAGAGTTTTATTGAAAATTAAAACATTTTTATTACAGGCATACGTTAAACGATCGGTTGGCACCATAGTGTCCATGGGCGTTTGGTCGGGAACCCTTATTTTAAGGTATCCGAATGGGTTCGGAATCGTGATTTTAAAAAAATATATAAATGAATATTTTTTATATTTAGTGACAACTGAATTAGAATATACATATAAAAAGTTGCTTTAAAAATATTATTACAATAATTATTTAAATGCAATTTTTTTTTTGGACAAAAAATGAAGGGAAAATGATATATTTTCAAAGCATTCTTTTTATGAAAATTTATTCCAATTTTTTTTTCTGCTTATATATTGCTAACACTTTATATACAGATGACACTGATTGGTTGATTTTTAATGTCGAACTTAGTAGAAACGAATATAAAAATTATTTTTAAGTCAATTCCTTCTTTGGTCAATAAAGAAACATTTTATTTTAATTGCGTTTTATTATATAGTTACAATTGATATATATATATATATATATATTTGACAGTATCACAATAAGAGACAAAATGGCGATTTTCCTTGCAATTTTCCCATTTTACTTTTTATATATGGTTATGGACTATTTTTGTTTGTTATTATTTAATCATTAATTAAATTTAATTTTTCTAATAAAATAGCATAGTAAAAAAGAAATCGCATTCTCAGAAATTAGGTCATCAAAGGTAGGATTTCCTTTGGATTAGAAGTGTCCAATGCGATATCCATTGAGCTACAGGACACAACGAACGATTTTCTTTTTTATATATGCTGCTGGACTACTATTTTTGCTTGTTACTTTTTATTCCCTTTTTAATTTAATTAATGAATTAATATTTGAAAAAACTGTGTGCATTAACATCAAGTTTCATCCACTCCAAGTTTAAAAATTATATTTGAACTTGAATAAATGAATAGAAAGTACTTTATCAACGATTGAAAATTTGAACAAGATATATAGAGAGATAGTGAACTAATAGTAGGAATTGAAAACAGTAGCTAGTTTTTATAAAATCGGCTACATAGTTTTCATTATAGACAGCTTAATGCCTTCAAAAAGTATTTTTTAGGAGATGAGACTTCTCACAGGTTAATTACTGTACATTATGTATTCATTAATTTTCATGTAGTATAAATGCTCTGCCCGGCTGGGTGGCGTGGTTGGTTTGTCGCTGGCCTTCTACACCCAAGGTTGAGGGTTCGACCCCGGCCCAAGTCGGTGGATTTTCTTGATGCAGAAAATCGACAGCGGCCATGTCGTATGATTATACGGCATGTGAAATATCCTTAGAGTGTCTGTTTGGCTTGGATACTCTCGGCAAAATTAAATCCTAGTACTAAATTCGCATCGTCCTGAGCTCAGGTGCCTCCATCTATGGAGGAAACTGGGCGTCAAAATTGCTTGCTGTAATTGTTATCGCCTATATGGTGCAGCGCTAAAAAGTGGTACCAGCTCCTGGGGAACGTACTAGGTCTGTAAAGGTTTAAAAAATACCAATGTGCAGCCCCATTGAAAAAAAAAAGTTTATTTTTTGCTGTATAACAGCAAGCAAACAATACATACAAGTGCTGTGCAATATTTTCTGAGGAAACACTTCTTTTCTATTCCCCTTCTCAATAACCCGGTATTTTCGGTTCACATTGAGCCGAGTTTTCGGGAATCTACTGTGTTTGTAATAAGAAATAAAGATAAAGACTCAAAAAAAGAACAAAATAATAGTATAAAAAAAGAAACTGACGCGTTTCACCTTTCTTCGGAGCTATAGGCGATGTTGGAAATAAATAATTCAGGCGAAAGATTAAAACAGAAGGAAAGATACGAAGCAACGATTTCACCTAAGGATCACCTTGATGTGTGATTTGGCGGTTTGGTAGAAGTTTTTGCTCGATCTGATACGGCTAAAAGGCAGTTACGCGTGGAGCTTTAATTTATAAAGTAACTTGAAGCTGTGTGCTTCTTTCGGTTCTTTTAATCTAGAAATAAAGCCACGAGGATGCTATTACAATGATTGCGTTTCTTCACAAGTGAAGTAATGGTTTCTAAGTAAAATCTGCAAGAATAACTTAACAAGTCGGCAGTGCTCACAAAGAAAGCATGGTTTTTCTATCGAAATAATTTTTTTGAAGAAGCTGGCTAGATAAATGGCGATTTATTGCAGAAAAAGAAAACCATCTTTGTTCATATATATATTTGTTTGAAGTAAATCTAACGAGCAATATTGCAAATTTCCGTATTGTTCATATCTACTTTGAACACCACAAGTTTAATTTTCAAAAACGTAGTACAACAATAATAACTTTATATAAAACTTTTAGCTGAAGGAATGTTTTTATAATAAATCATAGTTTAAAAAAAAACTAAACAAACACCATTTTATAGTTAATTGAACTAAGTTGTAACTTAATCTTTTAGTCGCCAAATCTGGAAATGCGATCTGAAATTAGTTCCCCAGATGTGGGATAGGATCTGAAAATGAGAAATCGTTAATCCTGATGATCCTGATCAGGACAGTGGAACAAAATTATTAAATTATTGTATTGTCATCGGTCCTGGACAAGTGAGCAAAATTTCGAATTAATCTGACGTTTTAAAGTGGGTAAAAATTGAGTTCAAAGACTCCGTTACATACAAGTGAAGCTTATAAAAGGGTGTTAAAAATTAAGTAGCTTTTGTATACATTAATTGGGCACTTTACATCTAGAGAGTGAGTTTTTTTGTTAATTTCACACTCTAAAACAACACGAGGGCTATTGGCAGTAAGACATTTTGAAAAACGATCAATGAACAAGAAAAACACCTGAGCTGTGACACCTCCCTCTCCGAACTTCCACATCACAGCAACGTGATGACCCTGATACGTCTTTGGTGCGTGTTGTTAATGACGGTTCACTCTTGATGATGTTGGCTTCTGCTTTGGGTTGAGTGATTTGAACTCCTCGCTTTCGGTTCCAGAAATATCTCCGAGCATGCGTTAGACGACTGGGAAGAAAAGGAGTCCCTGCTAAGGTTAATCTTTTAGTGTTTTAATACTTGGCTTTTGTTTGCGATCTGCAAGAGAGGGAGTCAGCATTGTTTCCTATTTTTTACCCTCAATTCTGCTTTCTTATTAACACAATTTTGGCAAGAAATTTTGTTGTATTGAATTGACATTGTTTTGAGTACTTATTTTATATCATTATTTATTCTCCCCACTCATTTCATACAAATATTTGCATTAGATGTCAATGTCGTAGTGCATAGGCAGAAACGATGATAAATAATAGATAGTGCCAAAGGCGTGAATAATTACCTTGGCAATGTCTGTGTAATGTCTCCATGTTACAGTCAAAGTCAATTTTGAAAAGGGCACGAACAATGGAAGGGTAGTTAAAAAAGTGTTTGGGATCCAGCTGCGTGCTCGGGCAGTGCTTGCACCCCACATATGTTCTTGGTCCCTCAGGCAGGATCTTCATGTCTTTGAAATGTTTTGTCCTTAATCTGGTTGTTATTGTCCTTATTTTACGGTCAAGGCTTAATTTTTGGCAATGAGAATTCTTTCCGAGGATTTGCGCAGAGTTTCTGTTTTGCAACTGCGTTGGCATCAAAAACCTTTCTAAAGAGAAGTGCAGGCCAAGGGCCTGCTCGTTCTCCTCAACATAATTTCGAATGAATGTTTTCAAGTGATTGAGCAGAAAGGTTTCTCTAAAAGTGAAAATGTAAAAAATACCTATCGTAAATCAAACATAAAAGCGATATTACGATATGGCAGGAAGATCTTAAATCATGCTTTTGAAAACGGAACCTAATTTAATTTGATTATATGTATCGTATTTAGAGTTTAAAAATTGAATAAAAAACATAACGTCAGAAACAGTTTTAATTAATTTAGAAATATTGATTGAAGGAAGAAATCTCGAGTATTTTAGAATCGAAATGACTACATTTTCCTTTCATATTCATCATTTTCATTCATTTATTTAGTTCCGAGAAATAGTTAAAATTTTTAACGCATGTTAAACATTTTTCACGAAAATTCTTTTCCACTTTAAATAATTATTGTTCTTTTTAACCTTCCAAGCAAAAGTTGAAGCTAATGAAAATTTTAGAAGAGTGGTTTCCCTCAATGAATTATGAATGAAGTAAAAATTTAATTAAGGCGTTTTTTATTCTTATTTTCAAGAAATCTCACGGAAACAGTTTCATACGAAGTGTAATTCATATTCTATGTCTTCAAAAACGAAAATGAAAACAAGATTAGTCAAGATGAAATGAATCTTTTTTATTGTTCATATAGTACAATGTTGCGATAAGTTGAATGTAATATTTTTTCTCTGTATGAGTTTTAAAATTTAGTTTTTCAAAATTCAAATGTTTTGACTTTTGAGGAAAAAAAACTAGAATATAATTTAAAAATAGGGCCATTTTTTCCCCCAAGATGATGACCATTTTTATTTCTTAAAATAATTTTAATATTATTTTCGTATTAAAAAGGAAGCATGGATTAATTTTCCTTTTTTTCTCAAAAATAAGATGTTATTTGAGTAAATCTTTTACTCCCAATCGAATTTTTCTCATGTTTAAATAAATAAGAGTTACTATTAAATTTATTCTCAATTTCTTTGATTAAATGATATATTTTCTCTTTAATTTCAGATCTATAAGGATTTGATTATAAAACAATGTCAGAGAAATTTTACCTTTTTTATCTTATTCTGATACTACCCTATTTGGTACTGTTAATGTATTGTTCCTTTGAAAATATCGGAATAAAAATTATACGTTTCCTTTTGAAAGGATTTAAATAAATACAAAGGCGTTATTACTAACTTTTTAACTAAGCTTTAATTATTTTTCTCTTAAAGACTTGTATTCTAAATAGTTACTTATGAAAGTATCATTTATGTCAGTAGTAGGCAACTTGTTATGGCTCGCGGACTACATTCTGGGAGTGGAGGATGTCAGAGGGCCGCACATTTTTAAAATGATTGCATTCATAATATAAAATATAAACTTAAGAAAATAGTGCCAGTTTTATCCAATTATATATTGTGCTAATTCCATATTAATTATAGCTGCACACACAAGCACATTTAATTTTAGAATCAGTTTAATGAGACAAATATACCCTGCGTCACACTTTTCTCCCATTTTCTTTCTTTTTCTGAAATCAGAAGCGAGATTGCTTGTTGAAATTTTCCTAACGGCCTGCAAGTTTATGTCAGCAAACTTGCATCTATGTTTACTCTTGTTGATCTTCATGCAAGAAAAGCTTTGCTCACAAACATTTGCTCAAGAACAATTTCCCTGTCAATTTCTTTATATGTGAATATCTAGCTAGCAATGATTTGTAAAAGTCAGTTAATAGCATAGCATAAACATCACATTGTAATTTGTAAGTCAATAAATAAGTTCAAATTGCAACAGTATCTGCAGTAATGGGATAAAAGAGTACATTGAATTTAGGCTCAATTTTCTCACAATCTTGAAGTCTTCTTACAACCTCGTCCTCCAAACTCTGTAAGTGATCTTTTTCTAGAAACACTTTCAGCTATTTTGTTTTCCTAATAAAGAAATAAATAAATTCTGTTTTCCTAATAGTGGAATTTTTGAATATCTTGGTGGGCCGCTATTGATCCTACAACATAAATTACGTAAATAATTTTTATTTAGTAAAAAGTTCTGTACTAATATTTGGGAATATTTAAATCATTTAAAAAATTGATATGTTCAAAGACATAATATATAAAATAACTCTGAAAAGTCTACCTGTATGTTATGTTTGTTTTAATGGAGTCAGACTATTCTCGATTATTTGCAATTACATAAAGGTTGTGATATCAGTTCTATATCATTCGGCATTATATATACATATCTATTGCAGTACTGTGAAAAAAATTGCAACATAAACACAAATTATTAAACCAAAGTATATGCTTTAGAATTTTAAACACAAATGGGAAACCCTGTCCATTTCAGGTAAAACCAATTTTAATATATTTGTGTGAATTACACCTTAAAATGAATATTCTCTTCAACAGAAAATAGTAATTGCAGATCAGAATATTGAAACAGAAGTAATCAAATAATTTAATTCCAAATTATTCTCAAAAGCGTTTTTTTTCTCTCAAGATTTTAGTATCTCAAGCTCTAGAACAGCAATGGCCGTGGTAGCCAAGAGATATGGTCTCAAACTCGAGATTGGGGTTGTTTCTGTCGAATTTGGTTCAATCTAATGAGGACTTAAGTCTTATGCTGACATAGTGGGTTTCATATACACGAATTGAAAATTTGCCTTTTATATACACTTTTATGATTCATTTGAAAAAGAAAACGAAAAGTAAAAAATATAAATCCTACTAAAGGACGAGTTCAACCGGACGGGCTGTTAGGAGAAACAGAAGTTGACATCAATCGTGGAGGCCATGCATTCAATTAAATAGAAAATATGTATTGTGCTTGACACAGTGGCGCACACAGGAATTTTCCAAAGAGGGGGGGGGGAGGTCCAGGGTCGAAAGTCTACCATTCTCGTATCATGTTCCAATACATTGCCCAACATATTCTTTTGATTTTCTATATTTTCGAGAACAAAATAAAATAAAAATTAAATTATTGAATAAATAATTAGTATTAATTAATAAAATTAATTATTAACAACAAACGCTTAGTTAAATTTTACGTACTACATACATAGGATTATAATCAATCGGGGGGGGGGAATCAAAGGCTCTGAGAAAGTCCGAATCCGAGGACCCCCCCCCTCACCCTCTTGTATGCGCCACTGGCTTCATATGAAATTACAAATACTTTAACCCTTTTGCGACTGAGGAAAACATTATCCTCCCCCCCCTCCTCCTTTTTAAATTGGTGATTATCGAACTTAATTTAAACCTTATTCGCAATTTTTTTTAATACAAATGGCAAAATAGAACGTATACCGAACGTAATTACGCAAACGGAAACGATTAGGAAAAAAAAAACTGTCATATCAATTATCGCCAATGACGAAACATTCGGGGTTGCTTTCTTATTTCAGTTTAATGTGTCATGTAATAATATATATTACTGTGTTTTCTCTCATGTTTCATTCGATAAGCGTGTCGCAATTTTGAGCCCTGGTGACACTGAAGACCCGCCTTTCAATGCACGTTAAATCTGCCGAGATCAAAGTCCTTCCATTAGCATGGAGTGATAGTTTGGAGGCGGAGGTGGTTCCAACTGTTGTTCGTTCTTATCACTTGACCAAGGCTCAAAATTACGAGGTCCGTTGCCAATAACCATCGTGTAACTCTCTCTCTCTCACTCACTCGGTAAGTATAGTTTTGTGCATTGACCCGTTTTCCTTGTGCGAAAAACAGGACCTTAATTTCATGCGCAAGGTATCTCATACCCAAGGGTGTTTACATTCTGTTTTTACCGTGAAACTTGCGTGCAAAGGTGAAAAAAGTAGAAAATACAACATGTTTATTACACTTTTCACACGTAAGTTTAGTTTTTCTAGTCTTTTTGTTAGGTTATTTAGTGCATTGTTCATACACACCTTCTTCAGTCTTCGTCGCGAGTGAGTGCGATGTTTTCACTGGATCTTATTTTTTTAATTTCGTAGAAGCATTACTTCCTGATTTCTACATTCTTTACAGTCTTCTGTAAATCAAAATCCAAAACACTTAAGAAATCAGCGTCTGTTTCGATGTTTAGTAGGTGGTTTCTGAGCACTTAACAAAATAATTTGTGTATTTAGTGTCGCAACGTTCAACAACACAAAAATATTATCATAGGCTTACGATTACATTTTATAGCAATTGAATATGATGTGGTCATTTTATCAAAGACGATAATTGCTTCCTACAGTTCAATAATCTGCATAGATTTCAGTAGAGAAATCATACATGCTATTATATTCTTCACCATTCGATTCTTCCTCATCATCCCGAAAAGAGACTTTCTTCATCCGAAAATAGTGTTGTGCTATATCTATTAAATAAAGTATCTATTAAAAATCACATTTGGTTATCATAACTACAATAATGCGCCTTTGCATAAGAAAGATTTTAAAGAATGCTCAAGCATTTAGAACTGTAAGGGGGATTCACGTGCAGGGTATGACATACCCTAAGAGGCAGTATCCAAATATATGTATTTAGAATTCACCTACAAGCTAAGTCCCCTCAAAGGATATGACCTTAAAGTCAGCTACTCGAGAAACTAACCATTTTCCAAAAAATATTTAGACGGAGAGTTGAAAAAAACTAGGCGGTGGGTATGACATACCCTGCACGTGAAGTTCCGGGTTAATAAAGTATATTTGAGTAAACGAAAAACAATACATCATAATGAAAAATAATGCTATGGGAATAATTTTGTTTTATTCAATTTTTACTATTAGTTCACTCTCTCTTTCTCTGTTATATATCTTGTTCAAATTTTCAATCGTTAATAAAATACTTTCTATTCGTCCATTCCAGTTCAAATACATTTTTTTAACTTGTAGTGGAAGACAATTGGGTGTTCCTACAGTTTCTTCAAATATTAATTCATTAATTAAATTAAAAAATGAATAAATAATAAGAAACAAAAATAATAATCAAACAGCATATATAGAAAGTAAAATCTTTTGTAGTGTCCCTGTAGCGCAATGGATAGCGCGTTCGACTTTGAATCCAAAGGTGGTGGGTTCGAATCCCATCTGGACGGCCGCGGTGGCCAAGTGGTCTAGGCATCGGATCATGGCTAGCGTGTCTTGAGTTCGATCCTAGTACCACTAGAGATCCGCCGTGTAGGGGAGCGATGCACGTTAAATCTGTCGAGAGCTCAAACGTCCTCCCGTTGGTGTGGTAGTTAGGAGAGGGAGGTACCAGCTCAGGTGTCGTCCGCATCACTTGACAATGGTTCAAAATTACGCGGACCGTCGCCAAAAAGCCCTCGTGTTGCTAATCAGTGCGACGTTAATATTCTCTCACTCTCACTCACTCGAATCCCATCTGGGATAGCCTAATTTCTGAGAATGTGATTTATTTTTTACGATACTATTTTATTAGAATAATTAAATTTAATTGTTAAATAAAAATAATAAAAATAGTAACAAAAAAAATAGTCCAACACCATATATAGAAAGAAAAACGGAAAATTGCAAGGAAAATCACTTTCGATTTTGTTACTTAATATTATGATTCTCTCATACATATATATATATGTGGCGGAATCTAAATAAGCCACATAATAAACCTCCGGTCAGGAGTGATCACTTTTGTCTAGTGGTAAGTTACGCGCTTACGAATCGGAAGGTACCGAGTTCAAACCTCCGATATATATATACATATTTTATTTTTTTTTGTAACTATTTAATAAAAAGTAACTAAAATAAAATTTTTCTTTGTTGACCTAAGTAGAAATTGACATAATTTTTTTTTGTATTACTTGTTTAATATTTAAAGAATCGAGTTAATGCAATCAAACATTCAACACATTAGCTGATAGAATCAATCATCAATCAAATAAAAATTATTATATTACTTTTTTTATATTACTTGTTCCAATAAAATTCCAAAAAAATTCCACACAATTATGGATTTTTATTTTACGTCTAACTAAAATAAATAGTTACAAGCAAGGGTTTACCTTTAGCATTCTTAGTCCTGTAATGGTTAGTATAATAATAAACAATTAAAAATAATAAAATGAAGCAAAATGCTCTAAACTAGAAGTAATATTATTATATATAGTCTGTTATATCTGAAGCCGTTACTATCATTCTTATTTTAAGGAAAGTGAGAATTCAAATGAAAATTAGTTGCACCGCATACGTTTCCCCATCACGGATTCGAATGATCAATCATCTGAATTTAACCCACTACTTTACCCAGTAAACATATCCATATAAGTAAAAAAAAAAGTTGTAATCATGTTCTTGGAATAAAACTAGTCATCTCGCTCCCAAACAACTGCACTTTGGGGCTAAAAACACGCTTCTTTTTCTATCATTCAATAGTTTTCATTTATTACCGATTGTAGGGGGGAGAGGACATGAAAGATCCCCTCCTTCGGTTGATCCAAAATCTCCAGTTTTAGTATTTGCATGGATGTATTAGTTTGAAGGGAAAACTGCGCCTGCATTAGTTTCATCTCGCTTTTCAGAGGCATATAAATAAAAAGTTTCGTCAATAAAGAACCCCTAAAGAGAAGGAAAAATCGTGTTTTCTCTGCTTTTCTCTTCGGAAGAGTTCGTCGGTTGCATAAGGTATCCCTGCGACCTGAAGTTTCTTCTTTCTCTTCGCTCGGTGTTTGTTTTTTTCATTCTGTGCAAGAACGTGGAGAGATTTTTTCGTGCATTTTTCTCCGTGCTCTTCATCATATTTATCTGCTGTTTGGGGGAGTTGGTGGGGGAGAGTGTGCCTGGAAAAAGGAAAAAGTGGCATTTTCCTGGCATGGGGAGGATATAAAATAACTGAAATCAAATTGGAAGTTTGGAGGATTTTTTTTCTCTCTCTCTCTCGTTGTGTGTTATTAGTTTGTAGCACATTTGTAATTTGAAGAAAGTTTTGTAGGAGGAATTCGTGAACTTCTGGAATCGCCGCCACATTTGAAACCTGATATAGCATCTTTTTAATGCTTTATTTAACCCCCGCATGAAGTAAATATTTTTGATGGTTAAATGTTTGCCTTAAAAAAAACTCGTTCATAATTTATTGCTTTAAGAAGTATTTGCTCTTAGTAAACATTACTTGTACCTGAAAAAGGTTAGTGAATCATAGTTCAATTTAAATTAAGGTCCATTCAAACATATTTTAAGGTATCCGACAACTTGTAACAATTTTTTTTTAAAAATGGAGATATGAAGGAGGGTTAGATTTTTTTAGTACATTTTAAGAAAAATATACTAAAATTTTTAGAAGAGAAAAAGAAATTATTATTACTAAAATGGGAAAACATTGGTAAAAGTTTACAAGAAATAGCATAAACCGGGCCCATTCTGTACCAAAAGTTTATGAACAAATTTTCAGTTTTTAAATTCTGATGTGTTTCTATGTTATTCTGTTTTGAATTTGCCTTCAGGATAAGAGAGATATCTTAATTTTTACGAAAACCAGAGCAATTTATCTTAGTTATATAAACTGCTTACAAAAACAGTGATTATGTCAACATAAAATATTAATTTTAAACTTTTTAAGCAATCGCTGTCCCCGTTTAAGCATTTTAAAAACAAAAAACACACACAATTCGAATAAAACGTGATTTAAAGTATGACATCTTGCTTAAATTAATGGCATCTGCTTTTACTGAAACTCTTGTGGTTTTTGTTCTAGTGAACAGAAAATAATAAACTCATATTTTTATAAAGCTAATAAGATTGCCTATGAAATAATATCATAAAAAATTATCAGTTTTAGGCAAAATTCACAATTTTAGGGTAGTCGGTTACCTTAAAAAATAGTTATTTTGTTAAATAACTTTTACATATGCATAATTTTTATGTTTATTAATATTTTTAAAAGGGACTCTTCACGAGGTGAAAAAAATTGATTTTTCAAATTTTATTAGATCATATATAAACTTGAATTCCTTCTCCTACTATTAAAATTTAAATTTTTTCCTCTAAGCAAACCAGAAGTATTTTATCAATTTAAGCAAAGGTGCTAATTTGCATTACTTAAAGGTATAAGCATTTATTTGAAATCGTAGTTTCTCAAAACTGTAAATAACAACACTAAAGGAAGGTTTTCAAAAATTCAACTTATCTTATAACTCTGAAACTTCTCTCACATGTTTATATTATATCAATAAATCTTTTAAGTGTTTTGTTATCAAAAAAATCATTGAAAAAGATTTATGATTTAAAATGCACAGGAATTCTCATTTTTTAAAAGCTTTTCCAATGTTATTCCATACATGAATTTTAAAAAAATCTACTCGCAAAATTTTAAAAACTTTTAAATTCTGTCATTAAAGTAATAATAACAGTACAATAAATTTACGTAAAACATTGTTGAATGTACGGCCTGCCAATTTGAAAAGAAAAATGTTTTTAAACCCTTTTTCAATTCCTACTATCAGTTCACACTCTCCTTATGCATATTTATTTATATATCGTGTTCAAATTTTCAATCGTTAATAAAATACTTTTTACGAGTATTCCTCCATTAAAGTTCAAATACATTTTTTTAAACTAGTAGTGGATGACACATGATGTTGATACAGTTTTTTCAAATATTAATTCATTAATTAAATTTAATTAATTAGTTTTATATGGGTGGAAAAGTTTTTTTTTGACACTTAGTATTGTGATTCTGCCATATTTATATACATATTTATATTTATTGTAATTATTTAATTGATAGTATCTGAAATAAAATTTTTATTTGTTGACTTAAGTAGGAATTGACTCAAAAAAATGTTTATAACATTTGTTAACATTACGGAGGTAGGCAAAATGCTGTATGATGTGACTTCCTTCATTTGACTTTAATTTTGATTGCAGGGACATAGTTGATTGATTGCTTTCGAATTGCACACTACGAAGCTACGTGAGGGATATTAACGATGTAACTCATAATTCTGAACCTCAGTCAAATGACTAAGATATCTGAACTAACACCTCTTTCTCCAAACTTCTACACCAGAGCAACGTGAGGAATTTGTATTTTGGCAGATAAATTTACATCAGCTTTTCCACGGTGAGAACGATCCTCCATGGAACCAGAACTCAAACTCTCGACTTGATAGTTCTTACTATTACAACTTCACTAAAGCGTGCTCGAATACCCCTTAAATGGTTTCAATGTCATTTGGTGATATAGAAGTTAAGGGAATTAAAAATTAAGTACCGGCTCTCGGACTCGATCCATAGTTCAACAAAGCTTATTAGTAAAATAAACCATTTTTATCATTTTAATAGTTCTAATACAAAAGCAGTGAATAAAGCCAAAAATAATTTACAAATTTTCAAAATTAAAACAAAAAGGTCAAAATAGTTATATATCAATGTGTCTTTAAGAAACTGAAGAAACTAAATTTTCCATTTTTTGCGCTTGTATTTAGATATTTATCTCTCTCTCATATATAAAAAGATTTTAGTGATGATATAATAAATTTATTTATATGGGGTAAGCTATAATTAGTAAAAATGAATTTAACTGAAGAGGAGTGCCAAGGACGGTTTTTCTTGGAGTCCCCCCCCCCTACCTTCCAGTGCTTTTTCAAAATAGCCATTTACGTTATAGATTTCTCCAGTGATTTCCAAAAGAAATCATATGGTCACCAAGTCCCGAAATTTTGTTGCCAAAAAGGATGCCAACTTGGCTTTTTTTACCAAAATTTCCATTTAAACGCCAATATAATGTAAGGGACAGTGCGTTGCTTGCGAATATTATAATTTTTCTCATAAAATAAATACAACAGAAAGTAATAGAACTTCATAATGCATACGAAAAACAGTTCTACAATTTGAGCAATGAGTAGGAGAATAATTGTATTAATTATTTCTACTTTGTGTTGTGGAGATAAATTTAGATTTGAATCGGAATCAAGCGTATAAAAAATATGTGATAACTTTGAATAAGATGATTAATTAACTTAAATAATTATCTATTATCTGCCTCATTTTTTTCTGGACGCTTGAAAAATAACATTTCTTTC
This sequence comes from Trichonephila clavata, assembly GCA_019973975.1. NCBI lineage: Eukaryota > Metazoa > Arthropoda > Arachnida > Araneae > Nephilidae > Trichonephila > Trichonephila clavata. The sequence continues at coordinate 43,967 of BMAO01037101.1, forward strand.
AACTTTCAATTTTAGAGCAGGTGTGGGAAAACCTAGGAATTACAAGATAAATTATAACAAAACTAATTAAATAAAATGATTAAATTGTTAACTTTTTTGTATAATTCCTATTATTGTTTTTATTACTTAATTAGTCTATAAAAATTCTTTAAAAAAACATTAATTTCGTCAGTTCTCAGTATTTACTTAAAATCTCTTTTTGAACCTTAAATTTAAGAACAGTCAGGTAAATATTTCGAATCAGATACAGTATTAACTGCTTTAAAATGTAATTCAAACATTTGACTTACGTAAAATTAAATTATGATGTTCATTAAATTGTGGAATGAAATTTCTCTTCCGTGGGAATAACCCACTTAAAAGTTCCACCATGAAATAAAAAATAGTGTATGTCAATACAATTGAATTGCAAAGAAAGTACAATAAAAATTGAAATATAAAGAAAAAAGATTTCTGCTTATGCATATTTAGAAAATTTGCGATAAATTTTCAATAAAATATAATTTAAACCTTTTTTTTTTTTTACAATAAGGTTGATACTTTGCCATCAGAATTTTTTCTCTTTGAAATCGGTGTGAGAGCATCAAGAGATGTTCACTTCTTTAATAACGCGCATCGGTAGAGAGGGCTTAAATATATTTTACATTTAACACAAATTAAAAGTGTTGTTGTTACATATGACTGTATTGGGATGATCAATCCAAACATATAAAATAGCTCAAGCATCACACAAGGACAGTGATAAATAATTAAAGAACAAACTTTTTTTAACTTAGAACCATGTCAAATTAACATGGGAACAAAAGCAAAAAGTTAAATTTTAAACAAGAAAAGAAACATATAAGAGATGTAGTTTTTACAAAGAGTTCATGAAAGTTCTGTCATTCCAGTACAGTTTGGGGGAGGGGGGGCTACTCATGATGCCCGAATTACAAATTTGACATTTACTACATGGAAGGCTGCCTATTTTATTAAGATGATGTGTCATGCGATCATGACCTGTTTGCAGTCAGAAGTTTGCCACAGCCTCTCTGCGTGGCTTTGGCAACTTTTTCCAAGTGTCTTGAATGATAGCCTAGAAATTGCCAGTTGATTTTGGTGTTTGGTATGCATAAATTGTCACGATTTCATCTGTTTTGGAATATTTTAACTTCGAAATGATACACACACACACGCATATATATATATAAGAAGGAAAATCGCTTTCTATTTTGCCACTGAATATTGTGATTCTGTCATATGTATATACATATTTATATTAATTGTAATTATTTAATAAAAAGAAACTAAAATAAAACTTTTCCTTGTTGAACTAAGTAGGAATTGACTTAATTTTTTTATATTGTTTAAAATAAGCCCACCCCATCTACTCTGAGCTGATTTTGAATGCCCGCAGTTTCCTTCTTCACAATGCACATCCCTTAAATTAGTGGCTGCTTTAGCGGAGTAGTCAAGGTAGTGAATTTGGGTCGGCGTTGTTCCAGTCGAATTGTGAATTCCATTAAATGACAAATCCCAGTGTATAAAGAGGTTAATGGACGCTAAATCTGTCAAGGCTCAAAGTCCTTAAGTAGATGTTGAAGTTAGGAGAATGAGATACCAGTTATATGGTGGTGTTCTCATCTCACAGTTGACTGTTTTTCAAAATTACAAGGCCCGTTGCAAACAGTCCTCGTCTTGCTTCAGGTGAGGTGGCGTTAATAAAATAATTATCTCTCTTAAGGCAATATGGTGCCATCTTCACAATTCTTTTATTTTTAATATTTGATATTTGGTTTTAATTGTATTTTATAAAGGTTAATGTGTAAGTTTTATTAATTCCATACAAATTTTTTTAAATTTGTGGCAAAATGTTTGTAAAATCTAAATTTTTTGAACTTTTTAAAACATTTTTTAAAATCTTAAGGCTTTTTTGAATGTCTCTTTTCTTTCAAAGCTTTTTTTCCAAGTACCTTATAATATACTACATAAAACTGTGCATGGGTTTTTTTCTGATGCTGCTCTTTAATTTCTTGTTAATTTTTTTATAGTTAAACCTCCAAAAAGTGACAGTATATGTACAAAAATTCAACATGGAGAAATATAAGTTTGAAGTTTTCATTCCATGAATAACATGATATAATATTCATCGAATAGTCTGAAACTTTTATGAAATGTTAATTAGCTTATTTAAAACTGCTTACCATAAAAAATTGCACAAATGTAGAACAATTAAACAGTATACCGCCATAATGAATATATAGAAAAAAACGAATGAAAGATCAATATTTCATAAAATTTTATCTTAATAATTATAAAAAAATATAAATACACACACTTCAGAGCTTATTCCATGCTCAGAGCTAATGCAAAACATGTACAAAAGTTGTTTATGCCTTTACTTTTTATTTCCATGATTTTAAAAGCCTTCACATGTTAAATATTGTACACGAAAGAAAGCAAAATCAAATAACAATTTATAAGTAAAATATATCAAAATCTAAGAACTGTATATGGGCATTTGTTTAAATAAATATCTTAAAACATTTTAATAATAAAAGTGTTGAATTTCGCACACATGATATATATATATATATATATATATATATATATAATTTCCACAAAAACTAACATATAAAAAGGGGAGAGGTTTTCTATTCTTGCGAATTAGATTTTTAATTATTTGAGCTATCAAAATGAGATTTAGTATTTGTGTTTTGGGAGAATCCGTTTTGAAGTTTTAATTTCATTCATAATAATATCATAAAAAGCACGCAGAACTTTTAAATCTTGACCAAATACATTTGCTCTTCCCCCCAATAAAAAATTCACAAACTAGAATTTTTGAATGAATTGCACAATTCTTTCTTGAAATGATTTGATACTGCATACATAATGTCAGTCTCATTTACGCGCGGTAGAAAATAAATTAATTCATTTTTATCGGGCTCTTTTCTAGCAGATAATCTGAAATGTGGGCGTGGTAGTTGCTGTCCAGCATCAAATATTGCTCCATAACTTGATAAAAAATGCAGGTATATATATATATATAAAACTTTGAAATTTTGCAGGCATATTTATAAAGATTCAGGGTATCAAATAAGCCAATAAAAAATTTCGACAGGTTGATGATTTTTAGGGTACCATATTGCCTTAAATTATATCCCTTGTGGTTTTTTGTATCCACTTCTTGTTCCTGTTTTGTTTATATATTCAATTCAATATTTTTCGTATTATTACTTGTGTTGATAACGCGAAGTTTATCAGTTTCATTCCCATACGAGCCAGAATTTTTTTGTTCCACTATAAAAAAAAACTTACAATCACTGGCTCATTCACTTATTCTATAATTCTCATATTCGCATTTGGAAGACGTATTTTTGTAATGTTTAGAGAACAAAAAAATGAGGGGGTTTCTAAAAATGTAAATTTAATCACAATCATATACATCCTTTTGCATTCAAAAAGTCTTCAAGTTGCTAGAAAGGGACTTATTTCTCTAAAGAAGTAATTTTAAGATATCTAGTGTAAGTGTTTGATGTTTTTCTCTTTGTTTTTCTTGATTATTTTCTTTTTGCTTTTTACAAATTTAATTTCTACTACTTTATCATTGCATCTAACAATAATAATTATATAAATTTTCCTCTTGAATTCTATTCTTTGTCATTTTTTCATTTCATTGAGCTAAATCTTTTCTGGTGATTTATTGCAAAAAGTTATTCAACTCCTTCAATGTAAAAACGGATAAACTTGAATTTAGTAATTTAGTTTTAAAGTTATAAGGAATTTACATCCCTTCTTCCCTGTGCCCCAGCTAGAGGTGAGGGGAGAACTAAAGGATCAGTCGACATGATGAACTTCAATTATTTATTTATCACTATATTCAACACAGACACAAATAACACTGTAAATAAGATAAATGTGATCAATCAGAGGACAGGGGTGAGACAAGATAGCGTGGGGAGAATATAACCAATCCTGCAGATCTAACCTTAAGATAACTTTATACAGAGCTTAATATTTTAAGAACCGCTCTAATAATTGAACTCTGTAACTTGATTAAATACCACAGTACCTGAACTCTTGAAATCCTTTAATCTTTTAGGCGTGGCCTTAAAACACTTCTCCTATAGTTGAACTAAGCACTTCCTTAAGAATCCAACTTCTCTCATTATACACTGTTTACGTATACATTTTACTGCCGATTTAATGCGCTTTTCATTTATTCGCTTCACATCCAAGCTATCCTCACTTCACTAACTCCCAAACTCGCGAATACAGAATATATATATTAAACTTAATTTGCATAATCATGCTTTCTGTCCTCGGAGGAAGTTGGTTGAAAAAATGATGGCCCAAAAAGGAATCCCCAAGGGGTTAGTAGAAGAAACCGTACAGATCAGTCACAAAGTTTGTTTTCTGCGCAAGGAGGTGATCGGAGTATGGAATGTTTGATTCTCCTAGGGCAGATTTGCTTCTTCCAGTTCGCAAATGACCACAGTAGCCTTTTAGTCATGTTCACGAACTCGTGGTGCCGCTAGAGATCCACCGTGTAAAGGGGACTGATGCATGCTAAATCTGTACATGCTTAGTGTCCTTCTGTTGGTGCAGTAGTTTGGCGAAATGGATTAGCAGCTCAGGTATCATCCAGGTCATTTGACCGAAATTCCAAATTACGAGGTTCGTTGCGAATACCTCTCATGTTCCTTTATAGTGCGACGTTAATATAACTTTTACTCCCTCAGCGGTGTGGCCGTGGTAGCCAAGTGGTCAAGGTATCGGATCATGGCTAGCGTGTCATGAGTTCGAGCCCAGTGCCACTGAAGACCCGCCGTGTAGGAAGGCGATGCACGTTAAATCTGTCGAGAGATCAAACGTCCTCCCGTTGGTGTGGTGTGATAGTCAGGAGAGGGGGGTGCCAGCTCGGGTGTCATCCGCGTCACTTGACCATGGGTTCAAAATTACCAAGTTTATTATTTTCCGTTCACTGGAACAAAAACTACAAGTGTTTTAGTAAAAGCAAATGCCATTACTTTAAGCAAGATGTCATACTTTAAAACGCATTTTACTCGGAATGGTTTTTTTTTTTCAAATGCTCAAACGGGGACAGTGATTGTTAAAAAAGTTTTGAAAATAATTAACTGAAAACTTCTGTATCTTAGTAGAAGTGTTTTGACCTTCAGATTTATCAATCGCTGTTTTATGTTAATATAATCACTGTTTTCTAAGCAATTTCATATAATGACTAAGATAAAGTGCTCTAGTTTTTGTAAAAATTAAAATATCTCTTATCCTGAAGGTCATTTCAAAAATGAATAACATAGCAACACATCAGAACTGAAAAAATTGAGAATTTGTTCATAAAATTTGGTACAGAATAGGCCGTGTTTATGTTATTTTTTGTAAATTTGTACCCATTTTTTCCCATTTTAGTAATAATGATTTCTTTTTATCTTCTTAATTTTAGAATATTTTTCTTAAAATGTATTAAACAAATCTAAAAACAACAAAAAGAAAAAAAATCTCCATATTACTATTATTTGAAAAAAAGTTGTCGCAAGTATTTGGATACCTTAAATATGATTTATACCACCCATCGGGTATAGTGATTGCGGTGCCATAGGGCCTGGATTCGAATCCCGGAGAAAGCATGTATGCTTGTAAATGTATAGTGCCTTCGTGACATGGGGGTACTCTAAACAGCCATCGAGCCGCAAGTCCTCTTATGAGGTTGGTGGATGGGGAAGAGAGGTGAGAGACCCCTGATGACCCCCAGGTTGTTCTCCCCCAAAATTGGGGCGAAATCGATCCAAATCGTACTGTCAACTGCATGATGCTCAAACCTAAGGCTAACGACAGGCGTAAAAATCTAGGCCTTAGTTGCGATGAATTTCGTGGACCTTGATTTGATGTTACGTTAGATCAGATGGCATAATTAACAACTACAAATTTAATTTATATTTCAAGAAAGCACGCCACATTTTTTTATGAAAGGATGGGTATGGTGCAACCAATTACATAAAATTCCTTCACGGCTTCGTATTAGAATAAGAACGTATTGCCTATGAAATATATTTAATAAAAAAATAATTTTATTATAAAGCAATAATTGAGACACAAAATTAAAATTTTCATTTGAAAGTTTTTTTTTTTTTTGTCGTGTGGGTGAATAATTTTTGAAAAGTTTGGAGTGAAGTTTATACAGAGAGAGAGAGAGCTATACTGTTCGAAGGTTTATAGATTGCTTGTTGGTTAGCATTAAAAGTTTGTTAGCTCACATTAAAAATTTCATAGATTATATAATATTATATGGTGTGAATGTTTTTATCTCCTAATGTATTGTCTACATAATCTTCCTGCGGTTCGAAGTCTGACTTTAATAGTTTGGTTTGGTGTGATAGATCGGAGAGAGAGGAGTGACAGTACACAGGTGTCGTTCTCGTCATCTGACCATGGCTCAAAATAACGAGGACATCGCCAACTGTATTGTGTTATTGTGCAACGTTAATAAGTACTCCCTCATTCACTGGCCTTAATAGACAATCTGTTACATTATTACAATAAAACATGTTTTTGTGCGGTAAATAGGGACCGCATAAGAAAATAGCACAAAAAAAAATCGAAAATTTCATAAATTCTTACAAATAACAAAAAGATTAGTCTAAATATTACGGAAATTGTTTTATGCGGGGGAGAGGGACCACATAAAAAAAATTCATACTCAGAAAATATGCCAATTATTTGCAAAATTTATGAAATAGCAAAATAAATAATTAAATTATACATGGAAACATTTTAAAAACATTTAATTTTTCATTGTATACATGGAGCAGTTTTCAAAATGCACATACAGTCGACTCTCTAAAACTCGAAGTTGAAGGGAGTCAAGAGTTCGAATTATCAAGAGGGTAAGAAAAAAAAGTTTTGAATTTTTTTCTAGCCCACTTAAATTTTAAACTATATAATGAAACAACAATTGCATAATGTATAAAATTACTTTAAAATATTTTTAAAAAGTACATAATATACAGTATAAATGTTATACAGTTAGTATTAAAAGTCATATATTAAAAGAATACATTTATGTAGAAAAATCTCTTTCAAAGACTATAGACACCAAATCTCTTCCATTCCTCATTGGAAATGAAATAGTTTCTCACCCAGTTCCCTCAGACACTGTCTCCAATACCATTGGTTCTTCAAGGCAGGGTTCAGTACGGCCCATGCCCCATTTGGTGTCGCATGCTATAAGTCACACAGATGAGCCATAAATAGTTATGTCTGTCCGACGCAAAAAACACAATCCTACGCATCTCTTCTTCGCACTAGCGAACCATCCTTTCTGAATACATGAGTAGCAAGGCCTCGTGTTAAACAAAAGATATGGATGGCTGACAACAGATACGGCCAGAACTGTCCATTTGAAGAAGGAAAGCAATAAAAGTGTTTTTTCGCCTAAGGAACCGCCGGGAAACACAAAGATGGGGGAGCAGACAGATGGCATCAAAGGGCTTCGTTACAGGTGAGACACGCTGAGGCAATACAGCACAAAACATTTATAAGCTCCAAAGTGGACTCTAGATAGTAAATTTTCAAATTGTCAAGAATTTTATAAGATAACTTCGAATTATTGCGTGTTTTAGTCTGGTCAGCCACAGATACTTTGAAATATTGAGTGTACTAAAATGTATTGTTTTAGTTCTAAATATCAAGAGTTTTTCTAGGGGCGGAGCATATACTTCGAATTAGCGAGAGGTTCGTATTATCTAGAGTCGACTGTACATAATTCACTGCTACTCATTGTATTACAAAGCGCTCATCTTTCTTTGATGAATAAACTCAAAATCTCTTTCGTCATTTGAAGATACAGTTTCGATTTATTTTTAGCACCATAAAGTAAGAGATAAGATTTTGCGAGAAGGTCGATTGGTCAGTAGCTTGTAAATGTCACGATAACCAGATATGCATGATAGAAGCTCTTTTTGAAATTTCATACTCCTTTCGGAATTGGTATCTATTTTAAGAAAATGCTTTTCCGATTTGTTGGGAAGTTGTATCCTTGCATATATTTTATCCGCTTTCAAATATATAATCCGGTTCTTCTTGTTCGTCTTCATAATCTATCAAATTATTGGTAATGCCACTGTCATTGAAAGTTTCGTCTTCAATCAAGCGCGCGGGATGTTGTCACGCGTTGAGAGAAAGCAACTGAACGTGCATTGTCGGGATACTGTTTATAACAAATAACCAGAGAGCATATTGAAGTGTATATATGTACATTGCATTGGCGTTACGTACACCCCAGAAACCTCCGCCTCGCGGGGGGAGGGAACCAAGGTCTGACTAATGCCAATTACGTATTTACCCAATTTATAAAGTATTTAAGTCAAAACCTGATTTTGCAGGAAGGGGGGGGGGTAACATTCTTCGCTACGCCACTGATGCATTGATAAAAAAAAACATTGCAGTGGCTCCAAAGCTGTTTAAATTCATGTACCACATAAAAGATTGCACAAAAATAAAATTGCAGAAAACAAATTCCATAAAAAAGGACCCCACAAAAACAGGTTCTATTGTATAACAAAATAAATCCTAAGAGACTTAAAAATATTTCAAAAACGATCTTTATTTCGAAATCACAAGCATGTCATTATCTAATTAAATATACTTGACCAGGTATTTCAATTCATTGGTTATAATTTGACTAAGTAATATAATTTTGAGTATTTTGTCTATATTCCTGGTATTCTAATTCAAAACCTTTTGATTATCTTAGGATAATGCACTGCTCTAACTCAATTTTCACCTCAGTAATGTAACATTTTTTCAAAGTCAAATTTAACTATCAGCAAAATATTCCACATTACCTGGTATATATTTGAATTTTTGGCTTCAATTTTCAATTTTTTCCCCGTGACTTATAACTGAATTACATAATATTTTTTCGCATAAAAATATGAAAATTTCTTTCCTGTTCCCCTAAATAAGTAAAACACTTCATTTCGCCTTGGTACACGCTTCAAAATAGTGTCAGTCATTAAAATATCTAGGTCATCCTGTCTGCTTCAAATTTTAACATTCATCATATTAATAATATAAAGATACAAATTAGGAATTACTATAGATTTCAGTAAATCTATCTAGAATCCTTAAACCACACATATTATTCTTCTATGGTAATTTTATAGGTTGTATAAAAATGAAATATATTGTAGGTTTCATATAGAATTCATTCAACATAGACTGTGTGATTTGTCTTTCTTATACCAATATTATTTCCTACATACTCTCTCCATTATTCCTAGTCCTAGCGGTCATTTTAACGGATTCATGCCTAGTGTGTCATGAATTTGAACCCTAGTGTTGCTGAAGGTTCACCGTGTAGAGGGTATGATGCCCGTTAAATAAGGGGAGTAAGTCCTCACGTTGGATTGGTGAGAAAGTAAGCAGTGGGGGTGTTGTCCTCGTCAATTAACCATGGTTCTGAATCCCGAAATACGTCGCCGATAATTCTTATGTAGTTTTATAGAGTGACGTTAATAAACTCTCTTTCACTCGAGTCTACATGGGGGCTATTGGCTACGGTCCTCGTAATTCTGGTCTGATAATGACCAGAACGATACCACTCTCCAAGTTTTCACATTATGCAACGAGATTTTATGACTTGATAATTTTACCAAGCACTAAGCCCTCTCGAAGGTGGATGTGGAAATTTGATAGTGGAGTGTCAACTCAGATGTCGTCCTCGTCACTTGATTGAGGCTCATAATTGCCAATAGCCCTCGTGTTGCATCATTGAAGGCTCATTCACCATTCTTCCATCATAACTACAAAAGTTTTCAAGATTTAATAAAGGAAGAATCTCTTTTTGCCCTCATTTGTTTTATCAAGAAGAATTTTGCATTTTAATTTTTTCTCGCAATAGCAAATAAATTATAACAAACAAAGATTGATATTATGCAACGAAAAAATTATTAATGAAAACTTCTATCATAAGAAATCAGAAATTTTACTTTTTTAAAAAAAAAAAAAAAATATTTATACTGTAATATATTACGGTGTTACATGAGTATATTTTGAACGAGTTATATAAAAAAGAAATATGTAAGAGTTCTCAAATATATATTTTATTCATAAATATTTTGAATTTCAACATCTACTTATTTAATGTCTAATTTAAGATTTATTATTTGTTTCTAATAAATATCAAAAGTCAGAGGTTTAATGTAATACGACCAAATATTTCATTCTAATGTAATCAAAGAATAAACCTTGTAGTTTTTCTTTTATATTTCATTCATCGGAATATCTTCATAAAGAAATAAGAAAATGACAAAAGATTAAAGAAGTTAATTTTTTTTTTTTTGAAGAAAAAATTGTTTTTTTCTCCTTTTTGTTTTGAAAATCTTTAAATATAGAAGACATATTTATATTCAATGGATTATTCAAAAATAAGAAACGTTCGAAATATATGCAAATTGTTCTTTTAATGTATTGATATTAAGATATTTCTATAAGAATAATGTATCTTTTTTTTTGTATCAGACTTATACTCTTTTTTGAATATGATATTAAACTGCTTTGCTTTATATTTAATAATTATTTGATAATCATGATCATGAACTCGTACCCGGGTTATCAAGAGTTCTAGCCCTAGTGCTACTGAAGACTCTCAGTGTAGAGGGGCGATATACGTTAAATCTGTCAAGGTTCAAAGTTTTCGCGTTGTTATGGTGTGGGAGAGGGAGTCCCAGCTCTGGTATGGTCCTCTTTCCTTGATCATGGTTCAAAATTAAGAGATTCGCCGCCAAAATTCGTGTTTGCTTTACAGTACAACGTTAATAAACATTCATTAAATAATCCCAAGTAAAATTACAAATCATAACTTTTTAATTAAAATTAATTATTAACACTAATATATTAATTACGGATACATATAACTTCATCTATATATATAAAGGAGAAAAGCGACTCACTCACTGACTGACTGACTAATCACGAAATCTCTGGAACTATTCAACCTACAGACTTGAAATTTGGTAGACATGTTCCTTTGATAGAGTAGACATCAGCTAAGAAAGGATTTTCCGAAATTCAAAAGCAAGGGCGTTAAGGGGGGTTAAGGGCTTTAATAATAATTGTTTCCATGTTTAAACTACTTGATGTACAATCTTGAAATTGGGTAAGCGGATTCCTTTCAGAGAGTAGAGATCCGCTACAAAATGAGTTTGCTGAAAATCGACCCCCAAGTGGCGTTGCATGGGCTTAGGGGGCGTTATAGATAATTATTTCCATTTTTAAACTATTTGACGCACTGTCTTTAAATTTGATATATGGATTCCTTTCGTAGAATAATGATCAGTTACAAAACGGGTTTTGTGAAAACAGACTTCTAAGTGGCGTTGCGGGGGATTAAGGGGCGTAATAGATAAATATATCCGTTTTTAAACTACTTCACCTGCCTGCTTGAAAATTGGTAGTTAAGTTTCTTTCCTGGAGTAAATATCCGCTACAAAATGGGTTTTGGGAAAATTGACCCCCAAGGGGTTGTTGCGGGGCAGGGTGGTTAAGGGCGTTATAAATTCCTATTTTTAAGTTATTAGACGTACAGTCATGAAACTTAGTAAGCAGATTCCTCTCATAGGGTAGAGATACGCTAAAAATGGGTTTCGTGAAAATTGCCCCCAAGTGGCGTTGAGGGGACTTAAGGGGCGTTATAGATAATTATTTCCATTTTTAAACTATTAGACGCACAGTCTTTATATTTGATAAAGAGATTTCTTTCATAGAGTAGAGGTCAGCTATAAGAAGGTTTTGTGAAAACAGACTTCTAAGTGGCGTTGCAGGGGAATAAGTGGCGTAAGAGATAAATATTTTCTTTTTAAACTATTTGACCTACCTGCTTGAAAATTGGTAGGAATGTTTCTTTCATGGAGTAAATATCCGCTACAAAACGGGTTTGGAGAAAATTGACCCCCAAGGGTGTTGCGGGTTATAAATAAATATTTCTTTTTTTAAACTATTAGACTCACAGTCTTGAAATTTAGTTAGCATATTCCTCTCATAGGATAGAAATACACTGCAAATTGTGTTTTGTGAAAATCGACCCCTAGGTGGTGTTGCGGGGGTTCAAGGGGCGTTATTGATAATTTTTTTGCATTTTTAATTAATTGGACGCACAGTCTTCAAATTTTGCTAAGCAGATTCCTTTCAAAGAGTGCAATTCCCCTACAAAATGGGTTTTGTGAAAACAGACCCAGAAGTGGCGTTGCGGGGGCTCAAGTGGCGTTATAGACAATTATCCCCATTTTTAAACTATTAGACGTGCAGCTTGAAATTTGATAAGCAGATTCCTTTCGTAAAGTAGAGAACCGCTACAAAATGGGTTTCGCGAATATCAACTACCAAGTTTAATTTCGGGAGATTAAGAGGCGTAATCGATAAATATTTCCATTTTTAAACTACTTGATCATCCTGCTTGAAAATTGGTAGGCATGTTCTTTCATGAAATAGAGTTCCTCTAACAAAGAGTAAAATGAAAATTGACCTAAAGATGTTTGCGAGGGGTCAAGAGGAGTTACAGAAAAAAATTCCTGTTTTTAATTGTTAGACCCGTATACTTGAAATTTGTTAAGCATGTTTCTTTTGTTGAATAGGGATCCACTAAGAATAAATTTTAAGCAAATCAAGTTCTGGGGGTTGCAGGGTGTTACTGGGACGTATTGACAAAAAAAATTACTTTTTTCGAGCTACAAGGACTATAATAATGAAATTTGGTTTGCATTTTTCTTTTGTTGAATTGAAATCCGCTAAGAGCGGTAATTTTGGAAAACGGCTCTCAACGGGATTACGGAGATATTTATAGTAAAACTTTTGCTTTTTTCTGTTAGATTTAGACTTGAAATTTGGCTTGCATGTTCAATTTACGGAGTAGAGATCCACCGAAAATTGGTTTTGCGGGAATTCACTTGGTTTTTGAGTTACGAAAGAGCAAACATCATTCTATGCTTCAATTTTAGAGATTTTTAGAAAATACAAATTAGATGAGTTCTGCCCTTTTTTTTTATCAACAGGTGACAGTTACAGGTATAAGTATATTTTTCAATTCAATCGAATTCTTAATGCTAGGACTTAGATATCAATAATTTGTACATATATATAAGCAGTAAAAATTTATAAAACATCTTGAAATACCCAGCGAAGCGGGCGGGTAACAGCTAGTTATAATATAAATGAATTTCAATATTTTCTTCTTGGATGTATTTTTTACAATTTATATTTTTAATGTTATTTTATCAAAAAAAAAATTATTCCATTGTCTTTTGGACATTTTTTTTGTCAAAGTACATTTAAATTAATCATTATAAAAACTTAAAATAATCACAAAGAAAATATTTGCTCAACTTATCATTTTCAGTCAACCTTCGTTGAGCTCATCAAATTAAATTTTCTCGATTGATCGTTCAAACAGAAAAAAAAAAGATCTGAAAATTTTCCTTTTGTGTTCGGATACGCTAGAACTATGCATTAAATTTACAGAAATAGAGCACTTATATTACATGAAAATGAATTAATGCATTGCACTGGCACTCCTCGGAAAGACTTCAAGAAGGCACAAAGCTGCATATAATGAAAATTAAGATTCCTACTTTGCAAGACCGGCTATTTTTTTTAAAAAATAAATGCGTTATGTCTTGTTTTCTTCCGTATTGCACTCTGTCTGCATTTTGATGCTTCATTACAAAAACGACGAAAGAACAGTGTTATTCCGATTCCCCTTGTTCAAAATACTGAATGGCGGTTTTGATAGACTTTAGTCCTTCACTGTGTGATATTTTAAGCCTTTGTACGATGTCCTCAACGTTAACATCTTTATTATTTTCCGGCATTTTTTTTAATTAACTGGGACAGAAGCAATAATTTCTGCATCGGGCATAATGTCTCTCGCGTTTTCGTTCTGGAATTACTATTCTAGGTTGGCCGAGTTATCCAAACTGCTGGCTTATCGAGTGACGAGTTTTCGAGACAAATGTAACTCACTACAACTGATGAATTAAAAAAAATATGGAGCAATAATTCCTTTTTGAAATTTTAAAATTTAATATATTAATTGTAGATAAATAAACATATTGACGCACAATTCTTTTTGATTTCTTTTATTACGATTTTTTGCCCAAAGTTCTAGTGAAATTAACTTTTTAACTGATTGATAGGATATGGGAATTGAATAATCATCGAGTTGATTAATAGACTAATTGATCACCTGTCTGTATAAACCAGTAGTCTTCAAAATAATGTGTTCCACTGAACCCTGGGGTTCAACGAGTCACAATAAAAATTCTAAAAGAAAATTATAAATATGTATATGCAAAATATGGGCTAACGTTCTGTGGGAAGTTTGTATAACAAATATTAAAGCTCATCCCAGTCGGCAAAAGTGAAAATTTTATTTATAACTAATGTAAACTTTATTTTGTGCAATAATTTTAAACTTTTATTATAATATAATAAATTTATTATTCTAAAAAACTTTTATTTATATCTAACTACTATAGTGGGATTATTTTATAATTTACAATACCAGATTCCCCGAAATTTCAAATTCATTAGTACAATGTTTTCCAAAACTAAATAATTTTCTTATAACAATTAAACCCCCTTTTTTTCATTTGTGGGAACAACTTCTTGACATATTTACAGATTCGGCTTTAAAATCTAAATTTAAGCAAGAACTACTCCTAAATTTTAGGATACGAATTCATGCAAATTACACAGGATTTTTTTCACACAGTATAGATTTTAGTGCAATTTATAACAATGTATTTAAGGGGGAAATATTTCTTAACGTGAGTTACTGGAAATATATATATAAATACTACCCATTCGGTATAGTGGTTAGTGACGCTGACTGTGGTGTCGCTGGGCCTGGGTTCGAATCCCGGAGATGGCATAGATGTTTGTAAATGTATAGTGCTTTTGCGGCATGGAAGTTCTCTAAATCACCGTCGAGCCACAAGTCCTCACATGAGGTTGGTGGAAGGGGGAGAGAGGTGGGTGGCCCCTGACCACTACAAAGGGGTTCTTCTTCAAAATTGGGGTGAAATTAAGCTAAACTGCCCTGTCACCTGTTTGGGGCTCAAAGCTACGCCTAACGACAGGCGTAAATCTAGCCCTTTGCCACGATGAATTTCGTGAGGCTTGATCTGATATTATTGTCAATCAGGTGGCATAAGTAATAACAACACAATATATAAAAACAAATTAAACCCGCAGAATATGAAATGCGACTACAGATACTTTCAATTGACCTAGACTTCGCTAGTTTGTGTAAAATAAATGCAAGCATATAATCCCAGTTATTAAAAATAATTCATTTGCAGGTAAAACTTGGATCGCAAATTGGTATTATAATTGCGTAAATTATATTAAATTAGATTATTTTTTAAAATCAAATACAGCAGCTTTTTTAATTATCTTTACATTAAGTTCCCATAGCGTGTTGATTTACTTTAAGTACTATTTTAAGATATATATTCTTCTAAGTTTGTGAGAGAGGGGAAGGGTTCCATGAAACCACCTTATAGTTCGAGGCCAGTAATTCTCAAACTTTTTTTGTTGTGGTACACTTTTAACAGTTTCAAAATTTAGTGGCACACTAACAATAAAATAAGTTTAGAAAAATTTTACTTATCTTTTATGTACTGTTTAAAATAGTTTATGCTAATAATTTTCAATGTTAAATAAAGTAATAGGTACGCCAAAGACAACAAAATGTTTATTAAGTAATTAATTATAAGAATACATTTAATGCGAAATTTGAGCTTGATGATTTTCGATAATTTCGTTTATATTGGGTCGTAAAAATGATAATGCCACTCCTATTTAAAAGTCTCGATATTTTTTTCTTTTTTTTATATTTGTTGATGATGTAAATTCGAATTCAAGCAAATAACATGTAGAAAATTATAACAACATTATAAAAGCTTTTTTAGCTGCTATGAGATAATTGCCTCTAATTTTAATCCAAAATGAGCTAAATGACTCTTCCGAATGTTTTGAAATTAAATCTGGATTATTACAGAACGAAATTAGTTTTTCATCTTTATTCAAAGTTAATTCAAATACAGATGTATCCGTTCACAAATGGATTACGAACCCAATCAAATTTTTTTATTTCCAATTATCCATGAAAGAATAAGTTAAATATACTCCGAATACCCTTAGTTTATTTCTATAAAGCGGCCGAATGATTCGGTTTTGGATTTTACTTTTTTCTCAGAGTATAATTAATTGTTTTTTTTAAATTTGCGGCACACAAAAATGTTGTGGCACAGTTTTTGATTATTACCGTTTTAGGGGTTCCGTGAGTCAAAAAAGTTTAAAGATCACAGGTGTGTGTAAAGCAACGTCAAAAATATGCCACACCCCTAAAAAAATTGATAGCTGCGATAAATCTTTGCGGTTTATTTTGTATTATTTATTATTGGGAAAATAGTGCATACCAGCATTTCTATCCATATTTCCATTAGGTCTGTTTATTTTTTTTAAAATTTGCAGCATTAGTATTCTCTTTAAACGTTTTGTTTGTTCCATTGGGATGTTTTCCAATTATTCCGGGGCAGTCTGTCTAATAGTCGGCTTTGAGGGAACTGGGACTCGTTGCACACGTTTAAGTGTCTGAATATTATATTAAACACAATGAGACCCAGGTAATTGCAGTTAGAACTCGAACTTAAAAGAGACAAATGGAATAATATGAATTGATTTGCACTCTCTAGCTACAATTTCTTTTATAGCGTCTGGCATCAGTCATAATTCTAATAGTTTAATTATGCTTGTGCTACTGGGACGCATTCCAACAACCCTACTGCAATCCTTTCCATTAGCTCGTCCTAGCGGAAAATAGAGCGAACAAAATAAGTTCAAGAAAACTAAATATTACTTATTTGGGTCAAAGAAATTTTCCAGTTTTAGTCTGATAGTATTCACTTTGAGGCAAACTGTTTACTGATTACTTATTGAATCTAAAGAGTAAAAAGTCAATGATAAGCAGATTAGTAATAGAAAACTAAATACTACATATTTTTGGGGGGTCAACAAAATTCTCCTGTTCGAGCCTTATAGCCCTTTTTAGGCAATATTGCATTTATTGGTATAAAAGAGGGGGAAAGTAGGGAAAAATTTTGAGGCACAACAATCACTTATGTATCATCAATAGCGAATATACCCAATATTCTGTAGTGTGGACAAAAAGGACGGAAAATCCCTCACACAAAAACCTTTTTCCTCTCTTCTAAATGATATCGATTCAAATTTAATGTACATCGGGGCCCAGGACATACTCAAACAAGTCAAAAGCCATTGAAAGGGAAGGGGGAAGAGATGAATATAAAACAATGGAACAAAAAACAGGGCTCGCTTGCATCAATAATTTTTCTGAGGTTCGTTTTGCATGCTGTGCGATAGTGTTTCACCATGGTCACAAAAAAACATATATCGGTCTGTCTTTACCCCTACCTACCTTGGTTACCAGTGAGGGCTCCGGTTGGATTCGTTCCAACTCCGGGTCTGGCCGTCCAAAATGCGTTCGGGATCGATACTAGAGGAGACTCTCTCTCTCTTTGGAACGCGGGTTCTTTTATGGGAGGGGCCCACGACGACCGGCCGGATAGCAATGGGAATTAGTACTTTCTTTTTTTCGGTTTCTTTCTGGGATGCATGTTTGTGGAGCCAGCACGTACCTTTTCATAGAAATCCACTTTATTAACTTCGGCTGCGGTCAAGGAGAACAATTTTTTCAAGAGAGGGTGGGCGAGGGGGGAGAAAGAGGTGATCGGTCTGACGGCGAAAGAAAGTTTTGGTCAGTTCTTTTTTGTTTCCCCCGGATTTTGAATAAAGTTCCTAAAGTTGACAAGTTCGTATCATTCATAGCCAAAAAATTTATCCTATAGTACTATAAAATCTGGCGTATAACGAGCCCTTTTAACATAAAAAAGAACGCGCACTCCTTAAATTTCGATCTTATAAACCGGGTATAAAAATGAGAGCTTTAAGAAAAAAGAGAGAGATGAGCTTAAGAAAATTTGACTTGTACTAATCGAAATTCTGTTTTTTGAAAAGAAATGATATTTCAAATGAACTTGAAGGTTTGTAGTTCTAAAAGTATATTATTTTTTTTCTAAAACCTGGAACAATACTTGAATAAATGACTTTAAAATATAAAAGCATTGCCGCGCGCACACACACACGCGTACATTTTAGGCTTCTTCGTAAAAAAAGAGGGTTCGCGTTGTATGGCGAATATACCTAAAAATTAAAAAATTTTAGCTTGAAAGTATAATTGCATGTTATGTTTACGACGAATTTTTGTCTTAAAAATATAGAAGTGGCTCCAAAAATTTCTATTTTATATAAATTTTATACGGTACATTAGTATTTTTTAAAAAATAAAATATTTTATATAAATCCAGAGTTTAGTTTGTTTAGATCTTACATAATGAATAAAGATTGCAGTTGATACGATTTATATGTATATACTTTGATATACTACGATTTATATGAATATAATGAACTAATTATTATGAATTAATAAATTAGTTAATTATTATCAATTTAATTTCGCAAATTTCGGATATTGATCAATTATATGACCACGGTAACCTAGTGGTCGAGAAAACGGACATGTGGCCGGCGTGTCATGAGTTCGAGCCTAGTACCACAGAAGACCCGCTTTTGAAGAGATGGGTCGATGCATGTTAAATATGTTGAGCTCAAAGGTCCTCCCATTGATGGGATGTGAAGTTAGAAGAGGGGGGTGCCAGAGCTCAAATGTCTTCCTCGTCATTTAACCATGGTTCAAACTTACGAGATCCGTCGCCAAAAGCCCTCGAGTAGTTGATTAATGCGACGTTAAAATCCTCTCTCTCATTGATCAATAAATTATTTTACACTATTTTTTGACAAAAATGCGTTGAGAATTTGGGATGTGGCTTAGAATAGATGATGGCTTGGATTTAAATAAAAACAGCAGTATCTTTTTTTTTAAAATTTAAAACTCTGTATATAAACCCAGAGTTGAGTTTTTTATGTTCCAACACACTCACACATAATGAGTTAAAATTGATGTGATTTATATGTATTTATATATACCTCTAGTTTTAGTTTTTGAAAACAATATCCATAATTAGGAAATAAGTGTAAAAAATTTATATTGAATTGTGTGTGTGTGAATGAAGTTGCTAAAGTTGACAAGTTCGTACCCTTCTTAGCCAAAACATTTATAAGAGAGAACCATTTTTAATTTTTTACAAATCCAGAAGTGGCTTCAAAAACTAATTTTTTACATAAATAGGTTGGACAATACAGTAGTATTTTTTTCAATTAAAATTCGGTACATAATTTGAATGAATTTCGTAAGGTCTCATACAAAATTAATCAAAATTGAAATTGATATGATTTATATATAAAAAATAATGTAAAATTGTTTACCGATGTCTGATACTTACGAAATTTTTCAAAAAAAATTTTAAATGAGAATTAATAGAAAGTGGATAATTAATTTATTTTACCCGAATTAAAAACTTTTAAGTACATTCAAGAACTTATAATTGCTTCAACTTGCCACATCATATTCAATTACCCTCCTCCAACAAATTTCCCGCCTTCGATTCTAAGCCGCACCCGATTTTCAGTAGCACTAGTGGCCATGGTATCCTAGTGGTCAAGGTAATGGACTCATAGCCGGCGTGTAATGAGTTCCTGCCCACTACTGCTGAAGACCTGCAATATAGGGGAGCGATGCAGTTTAAATCTGTCGAGAGCTTAAACTTCCTCTCGTTGGTGTGGTGTGTAAATTAAGAGAGGGGGTTCAAAATTCGAGGTCCGTCATCAAAAGCCCTCGAGTATCTGAATAGTGCGACGTTAATATTCACTCACTTTCAGTAGCATTAAGATTGTGAAAAAAAGTGCGAATTGACTCGAATAAATACGGTATGTACTTCTATAGTTTTTTTGGGGGGGGGGATGTCCATAATTAGAAAATGAGTGTTCAAAATGTCAATTTAATTAAGAATATTTTCATATAGCTACCTAAAATCAAAAATAAAATTTTAGATAATATATCATACATTAATTAAATTTCATTGCAAATATTCTAAGTTTAATTTACGTTTTGTGTAAAAGCACATGATTTTAAGGGTTAAGCGAGAAAGCGGAAATTTGCAGTCAATTTCATTCTTAATCTGAGTTCTTGTATATATGAATAAAAGTAGATTTTATTATCATAAACATTTAAATCTGGATATATTTTATAAAATAACATTTATGTAAAGTAACAGTATCTTAATATGCACAATGATGTTTGTATACACTATTTTATACAATTTTGTAAACGGTTTTGTAAAATCTAAAGACTTTTTTTAGGGCTAACGTATAAGGAACATTTTGAATAGGGTTTCAAAAACAAAATATCTTATTAAATGTACTGATATCAATTTATACTCGAATACAAATTCAAAAGAAATAAATTTAAATATTTCGAGAAAAATTTCCCATTTTTTTCCTCAGGTTTGGTACAAGAATAATCTCCCAGATAAGTTTAAATTTTGCTGAAAAGGTTTTTTTTTTGTTGTTAATATATTTCAATTTTGAATATCCAACACAGATATAGTCATCTTAGCCATAGCTTAGAATTAAAGTTTCAATTGATATTTGTTACCGATTCTGCAATAATACAAGCGTTGGAGATGTTTATTCAGGCATTTGTAGTGATGGTACAATTTTAATATGCACGTGTAAAATGCAAAGTGATTTTTACTGACCTTTCAGCCATTTAAAACTGATGCTTGACGATAAAGCTAAAACAAGCGTAAAATGTGCAATGATCTTTTCACTGATTTCAAACTATTTGAAACTGGCATGGGCAGAGGAATCTTTTACTTACTGGAGTATAGTAGTCAAGAAATTTATCTTTATATATACGACAAATTCTGCCGAGCTCAAAGTCCTCCCATGGCTTGGTGTGGTAGTCTGGAGAAGGAGTGCTAAAGCTCAAATTTCCTCGCCACCTCACCATAGTTCAGAATTATGAGGTCAGTCACCAATAGCCCTCATGTTTCCTCATAGTGCAACACATCAATGTAATTCTCACTCATATATATACAGAAGGTCGTTCTCACTTTAGGGAAACGATTTTGATAGTTAATTTTTATCAATAAATAACGTATTTTTAGTGGAAATTTGCTTCTATCTGATAGCTCTAGCTCGAATTTTTCATGGAAGTCAACTATTTCTTAGTATGTCACGGAAATTTTATTCCATTCCTCTTGAAAAGTTTTCCAAAATCCATCAAATGTTCTTGGGGCCGTTTTCCTAAGGCTAGTTTTAATAAACCGAAAGCATAAAAGTTCGTGGCAAAAGAGTAGGGGGATTTTACAGGTATTTCATCAAATGGGATACACTTTATTCTTATTTCTGATTCTTTCTTTGCTAAATAAATGGCAGTTGACTTAAAGGTGTAACTAGAATCTTTGTCTATATGAAGTTCAACTTTATCAGTGTCTTTTTCTATATAAAGACAGAATTTCTTCTTCAAAAACTTCTAAAATATTCTGCTGATAATAGAGTGAATTATATTTGGCTTTACTTGAGACTTTTTTTATTTTTAATTTGCCGTTAGAAATCTTACAGCTATCATGAATCCCTTTGGGAACTTTACTATACACAAACGAAGCCATTTCGTACAATCATTCCCGTTAGTTGAGCAATAGAAAATTGTGATCTTCTTTTACTACAATCACTTACTATTCAGAATTTCTTTATTCAAATATCTATTAATAAAATTAGTTGGGTATTTTTGAATTAAGCACTATTTAGTAGTTTAAGGAGTATATATATAGTTAAACTTCTCTTGTGTGATATTTTTTACTTTCCCTATGGCCCAGAGTATTGGCAAATACAGGTGAAGATTGGCTAGCCGCAAAACTTTGTTTAAACCTGCAATCCCCTGGTTCCTAAGTCCAGGAGTTTGCTATAGTATTACTGTGGCTAATACACTTTTTACTCTTTTGACTAGTTATCTTAGGTTTATAACTATTTTGTGTATATTTATGAATTAAATATTGTGTGTGTGTGTGTGTTGTTGTGTGTTTGTGTGTGTGTGTGTGTGTGTGTGTGTGTGTGTGTGTAAATCAACATAAAAAACTGTACGACTTTATTGTGAATATATTTAATTTAGCGTGGTCATTCTCTCTCGTATTAAAATAATAATATATATATATATATATATTCCTCCTGACTTGAGGTTTTCTACCTTGATACAATACTCTACGACTAAGGACGAGGTCCGTCGCCAAAAGTCTTCGAGTTTTGTTGCTACGTTAATATTCACTCATTCACCACCTCCAATGAAATACCATCCTAACTTGCGCGGCCATATAAGATAATTAAGAACAATTATGTTAGTAGGGTCAGAAAGTTCCCCGAATTGGTGCAACACGTACGACAGAACACATATGGTTTATTTCTTTAAGATTATAAAATTATATTGTTCACGTATTCCTAGTAGTAGTAATAGCATTTTGAAATATATTAGTTATTTCATAATTGTGAGTGTTCACTCGTTTCAAAATTTGAGTGATTAGTTTTTTAAAAAGTATAGTGATAGTTAGATTTATTGGTATTTAAAAATTAGTGGTAAATTGTATTTAATAATACATATCCCAATGCATAATTATAATTTGAGTCCCAGGTTATTTTCGAAGAAATTGTCAATTTTCAAAATGGGGGAATGATCTAATTTTTAAATTCGTAATACGAATTACATTTTAAAAACACTAAGAAGTTTACGATAAGAAAATCTATACTGTACATTTTATTTGTGTATAAAAGTGGGAGTTTTGTTAAAGTCGTATATAATGTTATTTGAGATCTAATAACTTACAATTTTTGAATTTTAAATATATTTTGAAATGTTAGATTCACTTGAAAATCCGCCCTACGGTGTACTTTACAAACCTACCCTGATACCGTTTAGAGAAAAGTGTAACTAATGATTAATATAAAATTAATATTAAAAAGTTTCATGCAAACCTAGAGTTAGTTTACGTTTTTTTAGTTAATAATCTCGTTATTTCGTTTGACGACTGAAATTGATGAGGCCCTTACTTTTAGTTTCAGAATTTGAATTTTTAGCAAAATGCAGTTGGGGCATTAATAGAATTAAAACAAAATGTTGTTTCTTAAGGATAAAATCTTTCTTTTAACTTTAACATATTTACAAGCAAAAAATATTTAATGTATGTACTTAATGTACTTATAAATTTGCAAAAATTGATAGTTTTGTGTATCTGGGCTCCGAGGTTAACATTAATATCAATAATAATATTATATGGGAAATACAGAGAATAGTGCTGCCAACAGATGCTTTTACAATTCAAGGAGGTATTCAAATTTAATTAAAAGGAAAACTAAACTACTGATTTATGTATGTCCAATTAAGCCGTTACTCACATACTGATCAGAAACTTGGAAAATGACACAAAATGATGAAAATACTCTTGGTGTCTTTGAACGTCGGACCCTAAGAGCCATTTTTAGAGGAACACAGGCTGATGGCATTTGGCACAGACGCTCCAATTTAGAACTCTACCGTGACTTCAGAAACTCGGTCATTGTCAAATATAATAGACTCTCGCTAATTCAAACTTTCTATAGTACAAACCTCTCGCTAATTCGAAGTATATGGTCAGTCCATAGAAAAATTTTTGATGTTTCGAACTAAAACAATACGTTTTGGTACACTCAATATTTCGAAGTAAAATCTGTGTCTAGCCAGACTACAACACACGATAAATCGAAGTTATCCTTTAAAACTCTTGGCAATTCGAACATTCACTATCATGTACAGTCATGTAGCAAACAGATTCGAGCTCCCTGCGTGTCTTCCCAGTAATGTAACCACTTTGATGAGCTTCTGTCTGCTACTCCTTCTGAGTATCTTCCGGATTCTAAGGCGAAAATACATTTTTATTGTTTTCCTTCTTCAAGTGGACAATAGACCCACCGCACATGTTGTCAGCCGTCCATATCTTTCATTTAACTGTGAAGAAGAGATTAGTAGGACTGTGTATTTTGCGTCGGACTGACACGGCAATTTAGGGCTCAACTGTGTGACTTATAAAATAAGTCCTAGGCTGGACTAAACCACGCATTGAAGAACCAATGGTGTTGGGTTGTTGGGTACAGGGTCTGAGGGAACCGAGTGTGAAACGATTTTATCTCCAATGAGGAATGGAAGAGATTTGGCTGGGTGTGAAGGAATCCTGTTTGTGAGATTAAGAAAGACGGAGTGGAAAGTAAAGGAAAGGAGCGTTAAAAAACTGGTTGAACTTTGGCGGAATGATTAGGCGAGAAGAACCTACCCAACGTCAATATTATTTATCCCCATTGCTGAGTATGAAACTGTGAATACGCCTTGTGTTAACTTTAGATTCTAAATTTTAAAGTAAAAATTTCAAAGTAAATGAGTTAGAAAAAAATTCTCTTCGTGTATTTTGGGAGTTTTTTCTACCCTCTTGATAATTAGAACTCTTGATAATTCGAAGTTTTTCATTGGTCCCTCCAACTTCGAATTATCGAGTAGACTGTACATCAAAATCCAAAGAATTAAATGGGTTGACCACATTTCTAGAATGAATAAAGAACTTTCATCACAGAAAATCTTTTTGGACAAGCCCACTGGAACAAAAGTTTTAGGGGTCGACTCAATCTCAGGTGGGTAGACCAGTAGAACAAAATTTCGCCATCCTAAGAGTGACTAATCGAAAAAACCAGCCATTGAGGGAAATCCTTGAAAAGGCCAAGGCCTACCCAGAGCTGAAGAATATGTGCTTAATTTACATTTAGTTGAGAAAATATTCACGAAAAAGGCATCACATGCACAATTTAAAAATTACTTATTAAAAACAGATCGAGTATAGCATCAAAAACTCATAGTACTAACTTGCTTTTAAATAATGACTCAAAATAAGAATTTCACTGATATGACGTGAATTAAGGTAGAATTTGGTGTGATTGTTAATTATTTACAGACATCCTTATTTTAAGTGAGTGAATATTACTTATGCATACCATTCGTTAAATAATTCATTATAACTCTTTTGTTGTCATAAAGTTAGATGGATCTGTTTATCCTTCATACGTTTTCTTTTGACATGAATATGTCGGAGGAAATTTTCATGTTTCCATTCACATAATCTACTCTTCATTGTATTTTACAATTATTTTGGTCATCAAGAATTCGTCTGCTGCGTTTTGAACAAATAAAACTTTCAGTAAAAGGTAAAACAGAAAGGTAGACTTATGTCTTTTTTAAAATTTTTACTTGCAAATCTACTGTTAGGTTCGGAAATGTAATTTTGAAAAAAGTGTATATAAGATTCACTATTTTTAATATATATTAAATAATCATCTGAATTAGAATATACATATAAAATTGTTTTAGGAATTACTTTATCAAGTATTATCTTCTAAAAATTTAATTGTTACAGAAAAAAATATTTCAAAGAAGTGCTTTTATCAAAAAATGGAAAACAAATGGCATATTTTCAAAACATTCTCCTTTGATGAAAAATGTTTCTATAATAATAACATTTTGCCAATAGAGCCTAAAGTAGGATTTTCTTAACATCCTTTTATAAGCTTCACTTGTATGTAACGGGATCTTTGAACTCAATTTTTTACCCACTTTATAAGGTCAGATTAATTCGAAATTTTTCTTACTTGTCCAGGATCGATGACAATACAATAATTTAATAATTTTGTTCCATTTTCCTGATCAGGATGAACGATTTTCCATTTTCAGATCCCATCCCGCCTCTGGCGACTCATTTCAGATCCTATTTCGAGATTTGGCGACTAAAATATTAAGTTACAACTTTGTTCGAGTAACTATAAAAGGGTGTTTTTTAGTTTTTTTAAAACTATAATTTTTATTTAAAAAATCGCTTTGTTTCAATAGGTAGTTAATCGGTTTTTGTTAAAATTTCTCTTTCGTGTATTAAAATATGGATAAATACACATATGTAATATATTTCAAAAATCATATGTCAAGGTTTCGTACAGAAGTGTCTTAACTACTCGTATATGTAGGCAAAATATTATTTTCATAAACGGACAATGTTTTGAAAGCATGTAATTTTGTTCTTTATTTTTTGCCAAAAATTACGTAGAAATAGTTTTTTTTTTGTAATACAATTCTTAAAATAACTTTATCTGTATATTCTAATTTAGCTGACTCTAAATATGACAAAAGGTATTCATTTATATACTTTTTCAAAATCCGTGCCGAACTCAGTCGGTTACCTTAAGTCTATGTATATCAAAATAAGTATCGTAGAGAAGATTCAATCATTGTTAAAATCTTTTAATTTGTTGGAAAAAAAAGTTTGTTAATAATAGTATACGATGATTCTACCATTTTATTTCTGGTTTAAGATATCCAAAACATGAAATGTTTGAATGCTTTCGGAAAAATAATGTATGTGTTTACAGATTTTTAACTGTTTTGCTTTCATATCCATTATCTTTATTCGTTTCTGATTTCAAAAGATAAAATATTAGAATCCTGAAATGCTTAGGTTTTAAATATATACAAGTATTCTTTTGAAACTTGAAGCTGAAAAATGATTTTTGTGGGGAATATTATTGTATACAATTGAAAAATTAATGGAAATTGTAAGTCTTCACATACATTTATATAAAATTAAATCTGCATTTTAATTAACTGATTTGGTTGTCGCGGTTGCCTAGTCATTATTTTCACGAGTTCCTGGCCGGCGTGATGCATGCACGAGTCTTGTTGCCACTGAAGAGCCACCGTTGGTGAGGCATGGTAATTCAAAGAGGGAGGTCGCAGCTCAGGCTTCGTCCTCATTACTTGACCGAGTATCAAAATTACGAGGTCCTTCTCCAATAGCACTTATGCTGCTTAATAGTGCATTTTACTCACTCTCACTCTATTTCTATGATTTTGATTCTCTATTTCTATGATTTTGATTCTCTATTTCTATGATTTTGATTTTCTATTTCTATGATTTTGATTCTCTATTTCTAATTTCTTTTATCCGAATGTTTAAAAATACAGCCCAACCGTTAAACGTAAGATTGTTTGATTTAACATCGAATTTCTAATATATAACTTTCTAGAAATAGTTTTGTAGATTATGAATAAAAACTTAAGGTATAAAAATCGAAAGAAAAATTGCAAATTTTTACTTTGGAATTTGAGGTAGGCCACGTTAGTCTGGTGGTTATGGTTACAAACTCGTGGTCCTTTCGTTGGTGTGATGTGGTTGTTAGAGGTGTCAACTCAGGTCAGCTCCTCGTCACTTGACCGAAGTTCAAAATTACGAGGTCCACTTTACTAATAACCCAAGTGTTGTTTCACAGTGCGACGTTGGGAAAACTTTCTCTCGGACTTTGATGTTTCTTCATAACTGTTTGTAAAAAAAAGGGGCTTGCTTAGTAGGGTTGCGTATAATTAATAAAGATTAAATATATGAATATGATTTCTTTGCTTTAACTTTTAGTCAAGTTTAAAAAGTAAAAATGACCTGCTAAGTACTTATATTTGAATTTTAGTTATTACCTTTGACTGGTTTTAGGTAATGCATATAAAAACAAAAACAACGCCGGTTAAAGTAAGTTTAAAAAGCTCAAAAATATACTCTTCTCTATCATTTTCTTTTAAGTATAAATTATTATTCATTAATACAAATTACTAACTATCAATTTTTTTAAATAAAAGTTGTGATATAATACAACGATTTATGAACTTTACAAAGCCTATTTAAAGTTGAACTTTTTTTCAGATTTTACCTAAAATAAAAATATCGATTTCATTATATGTTCTAAAAATTTTTGATCTTAAGGGGACATGGCACGATTTCAACAAAAAATTTTAATTAAAGGATTTTCAAAAAAATTTTGGTTGCCTCCTATGTGTGTATACTATGTAAAACAGTTTTTGTGCTCAAAATTTCATAAAAAGCTAGGCATTTAATTTTTTAAGGAAAAAAAAATCAAATTTGTGAAGTGATTTTAAAATGCTACTCCTCCTACAAAAATTTACGTACACGCATGAAATTTGATTTACTAGTACCTCAAACTATGCATAACAAAAGTTGGTATGGGTTTTGTGATAACAAGATTGGTATTTGTACAATAGATCTTTTTATGAATGCGTATTGGAAATTCCTTAAAAAATGTACAATTTCTGAGTTCAATTATTTTTTAAAAAATAAGTATTGCTTTGATTCAAAAATGCATACCAACTTTTGTTACATGTACTATTAGCAATAGGTAAAAAAAATCAAAGCATTAGGCTCAATAGAAAAAAAGCCTTAGCATTTTAAATGAAGTCAAACTAAATATTTTATCTTTCCGAGATAAGTAAGTTTAAAGTTTTGATTTGCCATAGATATGTGGATAAAAACTAACGCAAAAGCTATCATAATTCTGTGTTTTTTATGTTTAGAGTTTTCAAATTTTGTGAGGTTATAGAAAAGTATATACGAAATAATTTAAGCTAAAAAAATTAAATTTGATTTTTTGACCAATTTTTGTCAATTGAATCGTACTGTGTCCCCTTAAATTTTTAATTAATTGTAAAAAACAATCCATGCTTTCTTTTCTAAAGAATGATTTTAATGAAACGAAAATTATTTGTACTATTCAAAAACCAAAAAAAAAAAAAAAAAGTGTCTTGAGAGTCAAGAAAATTATCATTGGTTTATTTTGTTAATAGTAGTAGTTTAAAATAGTGTGCTTTATATTTTAATAATAATAGCTTTTATTTAATAAACATTTTTTCTTAAAACAGTTTATTAAACAAAAGCGTATTTAACTCACATTAGATTTGTCTTTCTAGTTCTTTTAAATTAATTATAAATTTTAAAATAAAAGAATGGTAATTAAAACAGTTAACTTAAAGAAAATATATTGGACATAACAATAATAATTGGATATAAAATTAGAATTATTTTTGGTAAACTATATTCAAAGGTTGGAAAGGTATTTTTCATAATAATTGTTTATTAGAATGTATGATCTATTGTATTTTAGCTTTTAAATTTTTTAAAAATAATTAAAGAATGAATAAAACAATGGTTTTAGCGCATGTATTTATTATATAACCCTTAAAATGGTTTACAATTTATTTAAAATGATATAAAATATTGAGATGCAATTAGTAAAATATAAAACCAACATTAATAATGTGCTGAGAAGCAACGAAAATTTATAAAACAAAGACAAATTGTTCTATTTTTAATTTAATTTATTTCTTAATAATAATACTAAAGGTTTTACGTGATTATTTTTAAAGTATTTTATGTGAAGAGATTAATATTAGTTTTATTTTACCTTCCTGTTAGTAACATTAGAAGAGTACAAAATAAGTTAACTGCATTGTAAATTTCCCATATATGAACTCGTTCATTATGTACTGTACAAAATAACCATACACTCACTACAGGTATGGAATCAAATAACATATTAAAGAATCCTTTTTTTTTCTAAAAAAAAATACTTCAATTCATCCTTTTTTTTTGTTTTGGAAATGAAAGCTCTAGAGAAAAGATTGCTATGTAAAATGCTCCTTCAAAAATTCCTTTGAGAAAGTGTCCTGTTTCTCGAGAGAAAACATACATTTCTTTTTTCCCTCTTCAAATTGTTTACAATCTGAAAAACACAGACTTCTAAAGGTAAGATAAATGGTTGAAATTCTTCGTTTGATTATCTTTTATCTTCTAGAGCACTAAGGAGGGAAAAGTTATTTTGGTAAATTGATTTCATGTTATTTTAAAAAGCTGCTCTGGTTTCTAACTGATCGGTAGGAATACTTTCTGCAAAAGATAAAGAATTTCATTGGATGAATCTGACGATTCTACGGGACAGATTCTATGTGCGTATTTCCGAAATTGATTACTTTGTTTTCGAGAACATTTTTTTTTTTTGCCCTGATTATAAATACTTATTGTGCTCAAACTATAATAATTAGTTATGTTTTTTCGATATATTTTCATTATGAATTTCTTCATAAGAGAATTTACCCCACTAAATTTCAATGTGTGCCTCCTTGGTAGCTCCGAGAATGTCTAGGTGGTTATCCAGTTCCCGTTAAATGTTTTGTTAACAGTTGCTTCACTCACAATCGGGTTGCCATTTTTAGAAAGATAATTAGCGTTACCGATTTCCGAAAACATTTTATACCATCGTTTTTCACAAGGAAATTTGCTTCTATAACAACGTCGAAATATACATTGAACATTAATGGGAGAATTCATTTCATGAAACCGAAGCACACATTGGGCTTTCTCTTGAATCGACGCCATTTCAGCCAAAAGTGTCTTCCTTACATAAGTTCCCCCAAGTCCCTATTGAGGAGCCCTCCCGTCATCTATTTCACAAACACCTTCCCCCCTAAAACTGAACTATTTAGTGAAACAAAATTTGCATTACTTCATTAAGGTATGTGGTTGCAACAACTTAAAAAAAAAGGAGATATGGGGATTTTTTTGTTACTTTTAGATTTGTTTAGCGCATTTTAAGAAAAATGTGCTAAAATTAAGAAAAGAAAAAGAAATTATTATTACTAAAATGGGAAAAAATAGGTAAAAATTGACAAAAAATAGCATAAACGTGGCCCATTCTGCACCAAAGGTTTATGAACAAATTTTCAACTTTTTCAATCTAATGTGGTGCTGTGTTATTCAATTTTGAAATGACCTTCAGGATAAGAGATTTTTTTTTTACAAAAACTAGAGAACTTTATCTCGGTTACTATATGAAAATGCTTAAAAAGACTGATTAACATAAGGGACTGTAAATTTTGTAATAAAACAGTGATTGATAAATCTGAAGGTTAAAACAATTCTACTATTATACAGAAAAAATTTCAGTTAATTATGTTTAAAACTTTTTTAGCAACCGCTGACCCCATTTGATTATTTTCAAAAAATCACATTTCGAGTAAAACGCGTTTTAAATTATGACATCTTGCTTAAAGTAATGACATCTACTTTAACTAAAACACTTGTAATTTTTGTCCTAGTGAAAGGAAAATAATAAACTTGGTATTTTTATAAAGCTAATAAGATGGCCATAAAATAAAATCATAAAAAAATGTCAATTTTTAGGGAAATTTGCAGTTTTAGGATTGTCGGATACCTTAAATGGTTATTTTTTAATGAATTTTTATAATCAAAACAAGATTTTTGGTTCACCTTATGTTTCCTGTAGATATCAATCGCGTCTTCAAAATGTTAATTTACTTTTAATAGATATTAACTGATGCATTGGATCTCTATAGCAGTTGTTCCCAAAGTGGTCCCTACGGACCCCCAGAGGACCCCGTTATTATTCAAGGAGTCCGTGGAAATTAAAATTGATTTGGGGGTCCCTGAACAACGTCAGGGGGTCAGCGCAAGGTTTAAATAAAAAAATTTGAACCATTTTTATTTTTACGGAAATTTAAATAGATGGCGATAATTCACTTGGATATTTTCGACTGGGTGTTAAACTCTTTTTCGTGGGGATTAACTCAGATCCCAGATATAGAGGAATCCATATCAATACACTGGAGCATCTTATTGAAATATCCCCAAATGAGGGATTTAAACCAATGTTTAAACTAGGATATCACAAATTCTGGTTACAAAAACAAATCCCAATTTTATGGGTTATGTATTATGTATAGCAATTGACTACTTTCCTGTCTTCCAATTTGGTAGAATGTGGATTTAGTGCCATAAATAACCTCACCACAAAAAAAAAGGAAGAAACCGACTAAAAACTGGAGTTCGTGGGGATTTGCGGTTGCTACTTAGAAACATTGAGACGGATATATAAATACACTCATAACATCTCATCAAACTTATTCAAATCATTATTTTTTTTATTTTATTTGAAATAAAAGTTTTAATTCCAATAAATAATTCTGAAATCTTTACTTGTGGAAGGGGGGAAGTATTGACTTTAAAAAGAAGCCAGTTGGCAAGTTTTAATTATAAAAAAGGGGTCCGTGGATTAAAAAAGTTTGGGAATCACTGCTATATAGGAAGGGTATGCTACATGGGGATTAGAATGATCCATAGGCTGAGTTATCGATATATTTAGAAGACAGCATGTTCAAGTTTAACAAGATTTGAACTACTTTTCACTTGCCCTTAGATTTGAATCTCGGGCACTGTGGCAATTTGCAATCGTTCACCCCAAACTTCTGAACGAAGGAATGTTCGTTATTCCAACTATGGGGTTAGAGTGTAATATGAAAACTTTGGGGGTGAGAATTTTTCCAGCTAGCCATGGGAAGGAGTATCTGCTCAGATTAATTCCTGACTATCTGTGATCGAGCTTCATTAACAAGAAATATTGGGTTTTTAAAGCAATCGCATTTCGTTGCTAACCAGCACTATGCGATTGAGGTTCTAGAATCTAGATTTATGTGGATAACGTAAGTACTAATACTTAAAGTATTACTTATTGAATCTTTTTTTTAAAACAAAAACTTCAGATACTTGTCTACATGATAAGCTACTTAATTGAATCAACAATTTGAAGAAGGGAATGAACCCTCAAACTGTTTGGGGGCAGAATATTTTTTATAAGCAATCCCGCAATTTTTCTTATTTATTATTTTTCTTTACCTAACTTTTGTATGAGATTCTTATATTAATATTTATTTATATTTCTCTGTAACAATAATATAGAAATTCCATAAACAAGAGAAATCGGTTATACAAATAAAGTATCTTAAATGCAATAATTAATATTTTTACTGTATATAATCAACATTTCAGGGGCAAATGAGTTTTCAAGTATATATTAATATTTATATCTCTTAGTAGCAACATTAGAAAAATAATTGATTCAGCTTTGACTGGTTAATTTCCAAACGCATGTGAGTCAGTAAAGGAACATTAATTTTAGTAATTATTTTTTCAAATGTGAATTTTTTCCCCGAGATTTTTAATTTACAAAATCTTTAACAGTAACATTTTTTCCATGCTTGAGTGATAAAAGCATAATTGCTTATGCTTTCTGAAATCCTATTTCAAAAATGAATAATCAATTTATTATATATTTTTTGTACTTTTTAGTTCATTTTATAAATAAGAATTAGTTTTGTAATTTATATGCATTCTTATTTTATATAATTAATATTGATTTTCTTTAAAAATAACTTGTTTTTAAATTTTTTAAAATTTTGATGAATTTCCGGGAATCCCGGGAATGGAAAAACCCTGGAAACCAGAAACCCTAGTAGCGAGGCTGATGTGCGTTAAATTTGCGAATTGATGCACGTCAATTTCCTCACCGTGGCATGGTATAGAAGAAAAGTTCCTTAGTTGCCGTCATTTCAACATGACTCCAGATTATCATCATTATTAACATTTAATATAAAATGTTTCTGACAATGCAAAAAAAGGGGAGGGGGATTAATTGAAATCTCGTAAGGTTGAAAATGTAACGACTTAATTGAAAATATAACGAATTTCATATTTAATAGCCAACGCGTACTTTAGCAAAACCTGGTGTAAAAAAAACAAAAAAAAAAATGTCGACTGTTCCCACAAAAATATGATGGCATTTTATTTCCCCTTTTCCTTTCATATTCACCTTTCTTTATTGTTTTTTTTTTAAAGAAAAGTTCTAACAGAGTGTCTTTAAAGTTCCCTTCAGATATTTCATGGAACAGTAAAGTCAATCTTCAGTCTTCAAAAAAAAAAAAAATCTTTTTTTTCGAAGACTAAAGCCGAAGAAAATACTTCGAATCATTTTTTTTTTTACCCTCTTTTGTTCCCGGAAGCCTTTTATTGTTTCCGATGTTATTTCTCCATTTGATTTTGGGTTTCGTTGATCAGAAACTCGGTTTAGTAGGACGCTTTTAAAGCATCTTACCTGTGAAATCGAAGCCTCGTGTATTATTTTTACAAGGCTCTAAAAATCCAACAGCCAGTCAGAAGCTCTTAGAAGCTTTTAGAAAGAAAAAAAAACATGCCTGTATAAATACTTTGGTGGTTCGAAATAAGTTCTGACGCATAACAAGTATCTGTGCTAGTTTTTAGAAAATTGAAAGGAAAATGGGTTTAAAGCAAAAATTTAGTGGATTATTATCAAAGCCTATGCTGAAAAATTAGATCAACCGTTAAAAGAAAGCTATTTTTGAAAAGAAAATGTCTTTTAGACAGGACTTTCGGCTGTATTACCAACAACTTTTTAAGGTATCCGACTATTTGCGAAAACTTTTTTAAAAAAATGGAGATATGGGGATTTTTTTTTTTTTTTTAGATTTGTTCAGTACATCTTAAGAAAAATATGTTAAAATTAAGAAGAGAAAAAGAAATTATTATTACTAAAATGGGAAAAATGGGTAGAAATATACAGAAAATAACATAAACGCGGCCCGTTCTGTACCAAAAGTTTATGGACAAATTTCAATTTTTCAATTCTGATGTGTTGCTATGTTATTCATTTTGGAAAAGACCTTCAGGATAAGAGATATTTTAAATTTTACAAAACTAGAGCCCTTTATCTTAGTTATTATATGAAATTGCTTGAAAAAAAAACAGTGATTATATTCAAATGAGGGGCTGTAAATTTCGTAATAAAACTGTGATTAATAAATCTGAAGGTTAAAACACTTCTACTTTTATACAGAAGATACACAAAAAATTTCAGTTAATTATTTTCAAAACATTTTGAACACAATCCCTGTTCCCGTTTGAGTATTTTCAAAAACACACATTTGAGTAAAACGCGTTTTAAAGTATGACATCTTGCTTAAAATAATGGCATCTGCTTTTAATAAAACACTTGTAGTTTTTATTCTGGTGAACGGAAAATAATAAACTTGGTATTGTTATAAAGCTAATAGGATGGCCTATAAAATAAAACATTTAAAATATTGTCAATTTTTGGCAAAATTCACAATTTTAGGATAGTTGGATACTTTAAGTCGATGATTGACGCTACCACACGTCTTCAATTAGCAACAACATAACGTACTCTTAACCTGCTTAACAGAGGGGATTAGAAAGTAAAGGGAAAAGTGCAAATTGTTAAAATGTATAATCCCTTGTTTGAAAACAAGTGACTGATGTTTAAGAGCTTTGGCAGTCATTCTGTTATTTAGAGTAAGTTTTCATTAACGCCACTCTCTAAAACAATGCGAAAACAATTTCATTTCATTCTAGCTTAGCATAAAGTCTTTTAATAAACAGTTCGTAGAATCAAACTACAGTGAAAACCGTTTAACACGGAACTGAAATATTTTTTCGTGTTAAAGCATATTACAAAAACACTTCCATGTATTCAACTAAATTAAGCTTATTAGAGTGCATTTCATTTACATACATACATACATATATATACATTTAATCCAAAATCTGCAAGTTTTTGGAAATAAATCTGATACTTTTCTTTGCATTGCCTTTCTTAGCATCAAATTGTTCGATGTCGTCCATTTTGTTATTCATTTCACCATTGGAAAGTGCTTTTTAATAACTGCGGTTATTTTTCATGATGTTTCTTATTTCGGATGACGAGGGTACAGGAGTTGCTTAATTTCATTTTCATCGTCGGAAATCATTTCATCAATGATAGTTTTTGAGCTTTGAACAAACTCCAAAATGTCTTTGTGTGCCATAATGGGGCTGTACACACATTATCATCATCTACTGCAATGAATTATTCTGATGATACATTAGGTCTACTAGTGTTTTCCGTATTTTGTTCATTTCCATCTTTTCCTGTAAAGTGATTTTCGTTTCATGTTCAGGGAGGGGGAATGCAATGAAATATATATAGTAATTTCTTGGGACCGTTGTGTTATTTCGTGTTAACCGATATTTTGTCTTAAGCATGGTATTTCACTGTATTAACAGCTCTATGACAAAATACACAGTATATAATTTCCAATGCATTTTAGCCCTAATTCACAAAGCTTATGATTTAGTGCGTTTTTGTTTGTTAAAAAGGTTTTTACAAAAATATCACATGATTTCCATTATTTTTATGGTTTATTGTAATATTATCATTTATCTTATTATCACAAAGCAAAAATGTACTTACCTGTTATCGCAACCATATTGTTGACATTTTATGAAATAAAGCACATGGTTGCCAATTTAGTACATACGACACATGGGAAATCGGGGTTGACAGCTTGGCGAGTTACCTTGAACCCTGACATTGTTGTAATAATATATATAAGTACTAGAAAAAGTTAATGCTCTTGTGGGTATTTTTACAATGGCGTTTTGTAATTTTTTTTAAAAAAAATTATGTTTTATTTCCAGACATTTTGAAAAAAAAATCGTTTGCTTTTCAAAAATTAAATCACATTCTTAATGAAGTGCAAAAACATCGACTGCAAATCACATAATTTAATAGCTTATATTTTTTTTTTTATTATTCAATGTCGGAAATATGTATGTGGCAATAAAATTTTGTAGAAATAATTAAGTTGGAATGGAATATTGAGATTCGGTTTATATCCAGCGATAGGTTAATTACATTATTAATTACATTAAATAGATTAATTACATTAAAAGCTTTAACAAGCTATAATCAAAACAGATCCTAGTAAAAATAGTTTTCAAAACATACTCAATTCTTTGTAAAATATTATTTTAAGTTACACCTTTGGTGGCGAAGAAAAAAATGTGCCAAATTGGGCAACAAATTCATTTTTTATTTTACTTCTATCCAATATCATGAAAATTCGCTAAGCAGGTGATATATAATGGCATGCATTAAAATAAGGCCTAAACCAATTCTTGAACACTTGCTTATTACTAATTTTGCACTATAGATGATATAACTATGTATCTGAGGTTTTTTAAAAAAATTTCTGTAATGTGATTTACAATCGCCATCGGAATGGTGTAATGTTGCATCTTGAATTTGGAATAATATGAAAATGTCAGTAACCAAGTACAATTTTGTTGTGACGGTTACCAAGTCGTTATAGTAACCAAAGATTATGTTTAATATACTTCGAAAGAAATTTGAATGAGGAAAAAAATAATTACCTAAAATCGATTCTTTCTCTCGATGATTTTTTTTATGTATTGCAACTTAACTATTTCTAAAGAAGCAATGGAATGTAAACTATTGTATTGATTTTTTTAAATTGTACAGCAAACAATATATCAGAAGGCAATGCTATAAGACATGTTAAAAGAGAGGAAATATTTAGGTTTATATTCGTGAGAATTTATTAATCAAAACTCGGGGCTCGGGGTTCTATCCTAAGGAATTGTTCTTAATACTTTTCAAAACTCCCTGTTTTTACCAAAAAGGGAAAAAGTTTCGAAAACATGTATAAACAATAATGCATTTTTCTTATAATACCTATTGTACTAAAGTAAAACTCATACAAAATTTTTGCAATATTTTCTCAAGAGATGTGTTATACTAGTAGTAATTTATGTGTGGTTAGGGATTCAAGAAAGAATATTATATATAATAAAGACAGTGCTTCTCAAACTTTCAATATTTGCGACCTAGTTTTCAATTATAATTTTCATCGTGCCCTCTCCTTATAATAACTATGTGTTGAATGCAAAAATAATGTACTTTGATGTAAACCTGCAATATGATTTTAATTATAAACCTATAAATTATCATAAGTATTTAATTTTGTGTATGAAAAGTCCATGGGAGATTCACTAGTAATTATTAAACTTCTTCATAACTTAGTTATTGATAAATTAATTATCGAATACATTGTGCAGTACTGATGCATTTATAAGTATAATATATGCGTAAATGTGTATTTTATTTTTCATTATCCCAGAATGAATTTTGTTTCGCCTTTTTTCAGTAAATTTGTAATTTTTAAAATCTTTTGTTTTCGAATTTTTGATGTGCTCGTGCCCCCCACGTACGGTTATCATACACCCTAGGGGGGGGGGATTTGAGAAACGTTGAATCAAGGTATTAAGAATTTTATGACAGTTGTGTGACACTGCCATGTTTATTTGGAGAACTGTTCCTTCATCATTTGGCTTCCTTCTTGGCGTGTTTTGAGGGAAAACGATTTTTTCACTTAAAATGCTTGCTTATAAGATTTGGCGAGAATTTTTTGACGTGATCGCCAATGTTCGAAACAATCAAGTGTGTCATCAATGCACGAAAAATAAATTCGATCGTTTGATTTACGTTTTATTAAAATATAAATTTCTTGTTCAAAAATGTTGTTTTAAAATTTTGATTCTTAAAAACCGTGACAGTTTTTTTTGCAAAATTTGATTTAGAACTTTTTTTTATCATTTTTGCTCTTAAAATACAAATTAATTTTCAAGTTCTCAGAGAAAGAAAAAAATCTTGAAATCCATAGTTTTATTCATTTTTTGTTCAATTTTAAGAAGTGGAACATTAGGGACAAATCAGCAGGGGGTTCAAATATAAACAAAAAGAGTCAGGCATTGGATTTTTATTCACTTCGACAATTCTTGAGAAAAGTAAGGACTTCATTAGCGGAAGGAGAATCACGCGTCAAGTCATCTTATATTTCATTCTTTGAAGCTTCTTTTTACCTTTTGTTCAGTATTAGTTCTTACAAAGGAAATACAAGTGCAGCGATTCATGTTTAAAGGCCTTCAATAAGAAGGTTTTTATTGATTCTCAAGAAAGGTATCTTTTCACAATAGTGTATTAGGTATAGGAAGGTAGCTACAAGTACGAATAATATACTTTTACACACAAACTTAAGTCCTTTCAGTTCTTTATTATCTCTCTCTAAGAAAAGTTTTCCGTGATCCTGAAAAAATAATTACGTACTAACTCGCCAAGTTGGTAACCTCAATTTCATCTGTGTCGTACGCGCTGAATTTGGCAACCATGTGCCTTGCTTCATATTACATCACCCAAACGGTTGCGATAGTATATTATTGCAAGCTCTAGCAGAAAAATATCGCAACGATTGCCTGAACTGGAATCATTGCGTGAGAAGAAAGGTGTAGTCTTATACGAAGACTTATTAAAAATTGGCCGAGCTGAGTACTCAACTTTCCGCGAAGCTGCAAGACTACAGGTTTATCAAAATCTGAGAACTTCATCTATGAAAAGTTGGACGGTGTAACTTCGACGATGAATTTTACTGAACAGGAGCACTGAGAACGAATTTTGTGAAATAAAGAATTAATAAATGGAACTACATAATACGTTTAAATTACAGTTTTACAATTTGTGGAATGAGTATGAACAAAGTTGTATAATTTGTACAATGGGTGTTAGTCCACCCTTAGGTGGACTGGGGGAACCCGCCCTAGTATTTTTAAATTGGAATGTTGTGAAATGCCTTTAAATCTATTTTAAAGATTCGGCGATGTTATCAAATAAAGATACATAAAATAAGAATTTGTTTTGTGGTGTTTAATGGGGAATCTGAATAAATTGTGTGTGTGTTTTGAAAGTTTTAATATTTTAAAACCTCCGCTCAACGACTACGTAAAAATTGTCACAGTTTTTTCCTTCCGAATGTTTTCCTATTTTAATATTTATTGTATTGTTTATTTCAGATAATATGCATTTTCTGTGAGTGGAAATAATTTTCTGTTTGCTTCTGTCGTCTTTGATTTTTTTTGTTGTGTTTGAAAAAGGCTGTATTTCTTCTGCTGTAAAATGCACGTAAATATTTCAGAAATATTTATGATAGTATATTTTTGTAATTTTGTTAATCAATAACTCTACAAAACTACAAATTTGGCTTTATTGTCATTATATTGGGTTTCCGGAAAAGTTATGTCGTTTTTGAACCCAAGGAAATCGAATGCGTTGTCGATCCTTAGCAAGAAATCGTGTCTGACTGAAACCACTCTAGAATATTATTGATAACTTATGCACAGTTTTTCTCGTTTTAGTCAACATTTTAAATTTGTAAAACTATCAAAATGAGTTAAGAAAAAGTGCACTTAAGACATCGTATGTTGTTAGAATTTCAAAATGGGAATAACGCGATGGAAGCAAAAAGAGACTTGTGTAACGTATTTGGAGTGGAATCAGTTTCAACTCGAACATGCCAAAGATGACTTGCGAAATTTTGCTTGGGTGATTTTTCCTTGAAAGAGGAACTCGGATCAGGAAGCCATCAGATGTCAATGACAAAGATTCACGCATTATGGTTAGGATAAATCTCACATTAACTTCCACAAAAGTGGCCTTCAAGCTTGGAATTTATCAAACTACTGCGACCACTTAGCGACCGGAGATGAGAAGTGGATAGTGTACTAACACGTGATAGGAAAAAAATATATATGTTTACAAAGGGAAGGTACCACTATATCCACTTCCAAAGTTGGCGTGCATCACATGAAGGCTATATTGTGTTGTTGGTGAGACAGTAAGGGCAGGGCGACTATGAGTTTCTGAAAGAATGTGTCCGCCTCACGGGACTAATAAATATGTGACTCTTGCTTGTACAAACTTAACAATTTTAATTTTGCTTTTTTTAAAAGATATAGACAAATGCCAGCAGCTTTGTGCGGCGAGAATCTCTCTTAGCGAGGGGCAGTACAGGAACTGAGAATTCCACACGGATCATATCACACAAACAAGTCGAAGCAAACAATTTGTTGCCATCGCGCAAAAGATAAATACAGTAGATGGCGTTGGTAAAAGACATGACAGTAAAACTAACTATTACACAGAGAATACTTATGAAATACAAATTGAAAATAATAATAATAATTGAATAAGAATTAAGCATCGTATATAAATGATCATACACAGCCCATTAATAATAAAAATACAGTTTGAATAATAATGAAAATATAACTTGAATAATAACGAAAATACCATTTGAATAATAGAACGATACCATTCCATCCGAACAATATGAAATGGCGTTACTGTTCGCAATTTGACGTTTTGAATAAAAAATTGAACATAAACGTCCAGGTTTGGTCTCACAGAAAGGGTGGGATTCTTCATCACGACATCACTAGACCACAAGTGGCAAGAAACACCGCATAAAAATTGGCAGAGTTCGGTTAGGATACTTTACTTTTGCCAGCATGTACTCCTCATATTGCACCATCTGACTATCATCTGTTCAGATCGCTGTAAACTTTCTTGATGGAAATAAATATATAAATTATTAGGGTGTCTAAATGGGAATGGAAGAATACTGTTTCTCCAAAACAGAGGACTTCTTTTTTTCCCCACGGGTCTCTCCGTATACTAACCCACTTCGCTGGGTATTTAGTAATGTTGTATGACTATATATGTGTATACTGCAGTGCTTCTCAAACTTTATATGTTTGTGACCTAATATTCAATCATAATTTTCATCACCCCCTTCCATATAGTAACAATGTATTGAATTCAATAACACCATACTTTGATGCTAAAGCTACAGAACAACTTTTGCCTCTTAAGTGCCACCGGCGTATATAAACGTCTCGCTCAGCCAAAGCCTTAATTACCCCGGGGGTATATATACGTCTTTCCGAAGTACAAACTTTTCTGTGCACTGCTATCCATAACATTATTGCAATGGCTTTGGAACGCAATAAAAGGACATTGACAGGGTTTGCGAAGGATTTACTTATTTCAGAGGATTTGCTTTTTTATTCATTTTCTCCCCCTTCGCCCAAAACATCACATACAAGTGCTTTCGTGGAAAACGGTGGCATTGGGGAGCGAATCACGTAATTTTAATCGGCAGTTAAGGGATTAATTAGAAACTGTACAAATTATCCAGATAAGTGTTAGTTTTCGCATATAATTTAATACATGACAAGCCCATGGGGTCCCTGGTAATTATTAAACTTGTTCTTAACTTAATATTGTTAAACTAATTATAAAATATACTGTGCAGTACTGATACATTTATAAGTGTATTATATCAGATTGTAAATGTATATTTTGTTTTTTATTATGGCAGAATGTATTTTGTTTGTTTACTTTCAGAAAATTAATAACTCAATATTTCAATTTTCTCGCCCCCCCCTCGTAGAATTATCACTTCCCCCTAGGGGGTCGCACCCCACAGTTTGAGAACTGCTGATATACTATGATTTAAAGTTATTGATATCCAAGATTTCAATTGTGTTGAGAAAAATTCTTATAGACCTCACTTCTTGATGTAAAAAGTGCAGACTCGTATTTTCGAGTTTCTACTCAACATGAGAAACATGCATGCATGCAAAGTTCGAGCTTGTAGATCTAATATTTCAAAAGAAGAATTTTTTTTAACCAACGTATATACGTCTTCGAACTCCCCTCCCTCCTTCCCCGAAACCCCTTCTTGGAAGTCAATTTTCACCCGCTGCTAGAGCATCTCTACTCAATAAAAGAAACATACTTACCAAATTTCAAGACTTTAGAGGTTCCAATAGTTCCGTAGATCTCGTAATCAGTGCGTGAGTAAATGAGTGAGTTGAGTTGCTTTTCTGCTGTATATGGAGAAGGGTTAAGAAATAACGTAATAGCTGATAATTATTCTTATATGGTTAATTATTACACTTTTAATCTCAAATAATGCCTTTGAAAATTATTTTTGTTATTTAAACCAATCGGTAAGAATAGAATGCTTAACATTAAAATGCATTAAAATATCATAATATTTGAACGTTAATTTCCTATATTTTAATTTTTTTTTTGAATTGTTATATTCTAGACTAATTTTGAATATTGGTTTTCAAAATAAATAAATAAAGCAAAGAAATCAAACGTTCCTAAGAAAAAGCACCTGAATAATCTAAGACGTTAGAAAATGTTTTATTTTTCACTTTCAAATGGGGCTGCG
Organism: Trichonephila clavata; assembly: GCA_019973975.1. NCBI lineage: Eukaryota > Metazoa > Arthropoda > Arachnida > Araneae > Nephilidae > Trichonephila > Trichonephila clavata. The sequence continues at coordinate 86,763 of BMAO01037101.1, forward strand.
GATTAGTAATTACCATTGTAGTTCATTCCTAGGGAGCTGGTATCGCATTTTAGTGTAGCACCTTATAGGTGGATACCAATTTCCACAATGTAATTTCGATGCCCAGTTTCCTCTCCAGAGAGAGGAACCTGAGCTCTGACGATGCGAAATTATGCCAGAAATTTTATTTTGCCTAGAGCCGCCAAGTCAAACAAACACACAAGAGATCTTTAATATGTGGGGCGATCCTGTGGTTTCTGGTGAAGTTGGAGACACCGAATAAACAAACATTATAATAGAACAACACGTCTATTTTGCTTTCAATTTACTATCAGAAGATTGTTTAAGGCAGGGGCGGGCATACTTTTCCAGAGAGTGGGCTACTTTTAATTTGTTCAAGATGTTGTGGTCCACCCAATGTCGTAGGTGAAAAGAGCTAAGAAAAAGGTCTACAATGTTTATTATAATTTAATAATAAATACGCAATACGTACTTACTTACGTAACTACAATAAAAAAATCTTACAATTTTAAGATCACGTTTAAAGCAAAACGCAAGATAAAAACATAATAATAATAGCCACAAACATAAGAAATATCAAATGATACATTTATGATCAAACAATTCAAAATGCATTAAAAAATAAACATTCATCTAGAGTTAGTTCTTGTTGCTATAGTCAATAAAAGACAGTCTGCATACTGTCAGTCCAGTGCCGGTTTATCCATTGGGCGCTTGAAACGGGCGCCCAGGGGCCCGGATAAGCTGGACTTAACCACATTTTCTGGTTAGAAATTTCGATCCTCCGTTTCCAAGGGGCCCTAAATGAGCTTAAATCGGCACTGTGTCAGTCAATCTTGAATATTTCGTTACATAATTACTAACTGTTAATCTTCAAGCGGTCACTCCAAAATGTCTTGACGGGCCACCAGTCGATCGCAATCGACTTAATGACCATCCCGGTTTAAGGTATCCTAACACGTTCGGAGTACTTTTTTAAAAAAAGTATTTAAACATTATAAATGCTTTTTTAGGAATCTATACCAATATATACTAATGCTTGACTTACAATATTTAAGAAAAATTGCGCAAATTTTACAAAAACCACAATTATAATTGAAATTTTAGCAATATTTTTGTAAAACTACAAAACACTTAGAGAAAAAAAAGCAATAAGCTTATTTTATAGAAGTATTACTAAAACAAATTAGATACATTTGTCGAGAAAACGTACTAAAATTTTAATGTTTTATTCAAATTTGAAAATTTTAGAGCTAATTAAGGTATCCGAACACGTTGAAAATGAACAATTCAGTGAAGACAGATATTTTTGTTTTTTATTTTATTGAATAGAGCTATCTTTAAACTTTACGAAATATACTTTATTTTGTTTCTGCACTACCTAGAGGCCAAGTTACAATCAATTTTATAAAGTTAGAAAAACCGGAAGTGGGTTTTTGATCTACCAGAAGTGGACATTTAAATTGCTCAAAATCTATCATGGTAATTCTGATAACTCAAAAAATTACGAATGTATTTCTATAAAACTTTTTAAACCTGATATTTATGTTATTTTCTAGAAAATCTACTAAAATATTTCTTATTGTATGAATAATTTTTGAGTTATGGCTTGCTATTTAAATAATGTTCTCATAAAAAATGTAATATTTTTTATGATGTTTACTCAATCAGCTCTAAAATTTTCAACTTTTAATAAAAAAATTAAAATTTTAGTCCACTTTCTAGATAAATGCATCTAGTTTGTTTTCGTAATACTTTTACTAATATATGTTTATTACTATTTTCTCTAACTGCTTTAAAGTTTTTCAAAAATATTGCTAAAATTTCACTTATATTTGTGATTTTTGTAAAATTTAGGTAATTTATTTTAAATTTTGATAGTTAATTAGTAATATTTATTGGTATTGAGTCCTTAAAGAGCACTTATAATGTTTTAGTATGCTATTTTGTTAAAAAGTACTCCGAACGTGTTCGGATACCTTAAATAAACGTTATAAGACGCTGGTGTTTTTTTTTTTTTTTTTTTTTTTTTTGCATTATGAAAATTTACCGACTTATATCAGAGTCGAACCCGCAAACTTGTGCGTACAAGGCCAGTGCCTAACCCACTATGCTACCCAGCCGGCACGTTAGAAAATGTAGTTGCATTTATTTTCCGTTCCTTCATTAAGATCTTAATCCATCAAGAGTGATTGTTTCCTACACGCAGCCATTTATAAGGCATTTATATGTACTCCTATACCTACTGAAAATGACGATGCTTAGAATAACGGAACAATGATTAAAATCAATTCATGGCTTAGAAGCTAGTATAAATATGCCTCGCTTGGTCTGCCGAGGATGGTTTTGGTTCAAAGAATCCTTTCTAATTTCCCTGATCTTGGTGTTCAGTGTATTGGGGTGAATTTATGCGCAGTAATTCGCTACATGAAGCTAATTGTTATACGATGGGTGTACAGTTAAAAGCTATGGTTATTTGGTTACATTTCGCAATTCTAAAATTCGAACAGGAGGGAATTTATAGGGAGCATTTGTTACATTAAAATGGAATGTAACATCTTTATTTTAAAATAAAATTTACGTAGAAATCTCTCTCTGACTACATACATGACTAGCAGAAATTTATACCCCTCCCACCGTAGTATATTTTTTCAATTCTTACTATTAACTTATACTTTCTCTCTCTGTATATATTTATCTTGTTCAAATTTTCAATCGTTAATAAAATACTTTCTATTCTTCCAATCAGGTTCAAATAAATTTTTTTAACTTGTAGTGCCTGACACTTGATGTTAATATAGTTTTTTTTCAAATATTACTTCATTAATTACCGGTTAATTAATTTAATTAAATTAATTGCCGGTTTTTGGCACCAACTTAGATTTATTTCCACTATTGTAACAATGTAAATATTAAAACAATGACAAAAATTGGCGTCGAAAACCGGTTTTTCAGCCAAACTAGCCAAACAGAGTGTGTATTGTTACAACAATGCAGACAAAGCTTGTTCTTTTTTAAATTTCTACTTTTAGTTCACTCTCTCCCTATATAATATCAAATTTTCAATCTTTAATAAAATACTTTCTATTCATCCTTTCAAAGTAGGAATTGACTTAAATGTATTTTTATATTACTTGTTTAGGTTGAATTATATTGGAATTGTTTCATATGTGTTTTTGAAATTGAAATCCAACTTTGTCTAAATTTAAATAAGTATATTCATCGGAGTAGATTGCGGCTATATGGTGGAAGAAAAATTATGTACTGAAACCTACGTATGAGGAAAGATGTTCTGTGGTAGTTGAGATTTGAAATAAAATAGTTTCAAAATTATATATTATCACACAAAGGGGTCAAAAAATACTTAAAATGGAAAAATACTTAATTTTGTTTAGATTATTTTAGATTAAAAATAAAACTATTTTTCACCAATATAAATAACCAAAAGTGATGGCTATTGTTAAATCAGTGCTAAGTTGTGTGTGACAATTTTCATACACCAAGTTGTCTGATCCTAGATTTTTTCTGTCTTCCAATTTATCGTGCACCGCAATTTCGACAACAGGTTTTTAAAAATATTTAATAATACATATATAAAAAAAGTCGTTAAATGTATCTGATGTTTTTATCTTGTAACTTTTTAATATGTATTCTCTCATCGTAATAAATGGTAAAAAGTACGTACTTGTTTTTCTTTAATAAAAATTGAATTGACGTTTTAGCTTAAAAAGGCTCAAATATTTAAGCTCCATTTCCCTTATGGCAGTAGTTAACACAAAATTTAGTTTTCTTTTATTTTCCCTTTTATCTATATACCACTGAACGTCTTTTCAGCTCAAGTAGATTTCGAAATTCTGAAGGGGAAAAAAAAGAAATCTTGATCCAGCTTGGTGCTTGTAGAAATTGAACTTCGTTCTTATTTAACAAGCCTGAACTTATTTTCAATTTTTGTGGAGCTTGATTTAATTTTTAAAGCACTTAATACATGTGGAACTTCATTCATATTCAAATAAACCAGACGTAGTTCCACATTAAGTTTGTTCACAAACGTAAAAAATCATTTTGAGATAAAAAAAAAGTTTGCATTTTTTTCCCTTCAGATTTATATATCTCAAATAATTTTTTAAAGATGGTTACTTTAGTTTTCACTGATGACATATCTTTTTAGGAATATTTTTCTAAACATGATGATGATTGGGGGATAGTGATGGATTAGTTAATTTTAATTATGGATATTTGGATTATAAGTTATATCGCATTAAATAATCCTCTGCATATTTTGACTCACGCAATATTTTTTATTTATTTAAAACTAAATTTATCTCTTTATTTGCAAAACAAAGAAATTGAGGATCAAAATGATATACAGATATCGCATTAATTTTTATTTTAAGTAGGGGTATAAAGATTTGATTAAAAATTGATACACGCCATAACGGAATATAAAATAAAGGAATATATAAAAAAATTAAGGAACAAGAGTTCTTAAAATGAAATCTCACGAACTTTTTATCCTCCTACGATGGAAAAACAATATTCATCTGACTTCTTTATAATGTACTGACCGTTTAAAAATAACAAGAATAGGTGAATACGATGTGGCCAAACTGAAATTACTAGAATTATATTAAGAAAGCAATTTTGTGATTGTGTAATTTTTTAGAAATTTAATAAATTTTCCACTTTTTTTTCTTTTACGAAAAAGTAAAAATAGCGTTTATTCCCTAATCTATCTTTCCATTAGTTTTCAAAGTTTTATTAGTTTGCGGCTTTTTTTATATTTTCAGATTTATTCTAAATGCATTTACGTAAATCTTAGAAAATATTTAGAACTGGATGTACTTTGATAAGATTTATGATTTTTAGAAGTTTTTTTTTTGTGTATATCGAGGGAGGTCAAATAGTGGCCCCCGGGTTACACCCGCCCAGCAAAAGGTGTTTTGCTGCTCGCCAAGTCGGTCAGAAAGCCAAAATAGACAAGAAATGTTCTATATATTTGGTTGAATATATATTTGAGAGCAAAGATTTCTTGCATGAAGATCAACAAGAGTAAATATAGATGCAGGTTGGCTGACATTAACTTACAGGCTGAGATGAGAGAGAGAATTGCAACAAGAAATCTTCTTCAAAATTTGAAAAATATTGTAGAAAAGTGTGATATATAGGGTACGTTTGTCTCAAAAAACTTATTCTAAAATTAAATGCGCTTGTGTGTGTGCAGCTATACATGTGATAGGGACATAAAAATTAAATAGAATAAAACTGCATCTATTTTATTTAACTAATATTTATTGATTCTTATACGGAATCATGTATACATTTTCTGAGATGCGAATTTAACTAATGAACGCAATCTTTTTAAGAAGGTGCGGCTTTAGGGATAATTGTAATATTTTCCCTGTATTCAGTAAACTTGGTAAATAAAAAATAATTTATTATAGAGAAATAACGATTTTAAGTAACTCTTTTAAGCCAGTCAAATATTTAAATGCTTATGTAAATAATGGCAATTTTTTCACTAAATAATTATAAAGGAAAAGGAGAGGGAAATAGTTTTTATTGGGGATAATTGTTTTTTTTATTAATTCATAGAGGCAAAAACCTGAAGAGCCGCATGCGGCTCACGAGCCAGTTTGCAGACCTCCTGGTTTAAAAACATTGAGATTTATTTTTCAAATGGGTGTAGTTGTTTGTGTATCTAATGAATTGAACGACTGATTACCCCCATCATTAACACTAACAAGCCACAAAAGAAAGCGAAGAAACAGAGTTGGACTATGAAAACAAAACTTCAGAAATTTGTGTCGAGGAAAAAAAAGATAGGATAATAAAATTAATGTCGCATCGCAAGTGACACTACGGCTACTGTCGACGAACCTCGTAATTTTGAACCTCAGTCAAGCGACAAGAATAACACCTGAGATGGCCCTTTTCTCTTCTAACTACTACACCATACCTAGGGAGGACATTGAGCATCGACAAATTTAACGTGCATCGACTCTATTTACACGAGGATCTTCAGTGGCACCTGGACATGAACTAGGGTTTCTGATTTCCCTGGTTTTTCCATTCCCGGGAATGTCCGGGAAATCCACGGAATGTAATTGTCGTTCCCGGGATTCCTGGAAATACATCAACATTTTAAAATATTTAAAAACAAGTTATTTTTAAATAAAATCAATAATCATTATATAAAAAAAGATGCATATAAATTACAAAATTAATCCTTATTTATATAATGAGCTAAAAGGTACAAAAATAAATAGTAAATTGATTATTCATTTTTGAGATTGGATTTCAGAAAGCATAAGCAATTTATACTTTTATCACTCAGGCATGAAAAAAATGTTACAGTTAAAGATTTTGTAAATTAAAAATCTCGGAGAAAAAATTCCCATTTGTGATAAATAATTGCTAAAATTCATGTTCCTTTACTGACTTACATGCGTTTGAAAATAAACCAGTCAAAGCTGAATCAATTATTTCTCTAATGTTGCTACTAAGAAATAAATATTAATATATACTTGAAAACTCATTTGCTGCTGAAGTGTAGATTATGTACTTTTAAAATATTAATTATTGTATTTAAGATATTTTGTTTGTATAACCGATTTCTTGTTTATGGAATTGCTGTATTATTGTTACAAAAACATAAATAAATATTAATATAAGAATCTCCGCGAAAGTTAAGCTTAGAAAAATAATAAATAAGAAAAATTGTGCGATTTTTTATAAAAATATTCTCCCCAAACAGTTGTGGGTTCATACCCTTCTTTAAATTGCTGATTCAATTAAATAGCTCAAAAAAAAGACAAGTATCCAAAAAAAGATTAAATAAATAATAGTTTTAAGTATTATTACTTACATTACCCACATAAATCTAGATCTTGGAACTTCGATCATATAGTGCTGGTTGGCAACGAAATGCGATTGCTTTAAAAACCCAATATTTCTTGTTAATGAAGCTCCACGGCTAGCTGTGGAAAAATTCTCACTCCCAAAGTTCTCATACCCAAAGTTCTCATACAAAGTTCTCACTCTTATTCCACAGTTGGGGTAACGAACATTCCTTCGTCCGGAAGCTCGGGGTGAAGGATCGCAAAATGCCACAGTAACGATGTCCGGGGTTGAAATCTAAGGTCAAGTCGAAAATAACTACCTCATAGATAATTCAAGCCTCGCGTGATTCCTGGGAAATCCCGGGAACGAAGTCTAATTCCCGGGAATAGAAAAAGTACAAAAATCTTATGGTTTCCCGGGTTCCCGGGAAAGAAACCCTAACATGAACCCGTGACTCTAGCCACTAGGCTACCGTGGTCCATACAAACATATTGGGTATTTGGCGATTAGATAAGGACTTTCAAATGTACATCTCTTTATAGTGTTATTTTTGTACCGGTTATAAAACTGTTTAAAAAATGCAACAAATTAGGATATAAGTTAGATATATAAGTAACCCTAATCTACGAATATTGATCAAAAATCAGTAAGGACACGTGGAGATATGTATTGTGCAAATAATTGTGATGAAGGGCCCTTAAAAGAGAGAGTTGCGAATGTTTACGATTGAAATTTATTCCAAAACTACAAAACAAAACTTAAGGTAAATTGAAAATTTTAATTTATATAAACATCTCTTTTCGCGCGGTGTACTTTATAAGAATCAGTTAGATTTATATTTTGGAGATCCATACTGTAAAACCTTGAAGTAGTACCTCTTTTCTCTTTCATCTCCGATAAAGTAAAACAAAAATGAGATGAGAAAAGGTTTTACATTTTATATATATTTTTAAATCAAATTTACTTTTAATAAAGTTTAATTCCATTATATAAGATATAGAAACTAGGAAAGGGAATTCACCATTAGAAATTAGTTGGGATTACCGGGGAAAAAATATCTCGTAGGAATGGAAAAATTTAATGCACTAAATAATCAAAACTTAACTGAGAACATATGTGCGAATTTCGAAGAATGATGTATTTTCAAAAAAGAAATGTAAATTCGACTTAAAGTTAAGTGGAGCGGAGGTATAATCGAAATGGGTGCATTAGAATATTACAGTAATATGGCTTTTTATAGAACTAGCCCGGTAAATTGTTCTAGAACTCCACCCCTTTTTAAATTCTTATGTGCCCCTGGCGTAAATATCCTTCTTATTCAACCGGTGCGTTAAGTGACCCGGACGTCTGTATCCGAATCCTGTTACTTTTAATCGGTAGGTAAGGGGTAAAAGTACATCAAATAACACAATTTTGAGAATGAACAATCGAAGACACTTGTGAAAAAAAATTCTATAAAGACAACAATTATTTAGATCTACTTCGAAATATTATCAGTATTTTATGACATACCTTCCAGTGAGAGTTTTGGCCGCGGTAGCCGGTTGGTGATGGTCGAGAACATATATTTGGTGATGTTGAGTCGCGGATTTCAGCCCTAGTATAACTAAAAGTACACCCTGTAGAGGGAGTGGTGCACGCTAAATCAAAATTTCTCACATGGGTGTGGTGTAGAAGTTTAAAGAGGGGATGTAAGCTCAGGTTCTTCCTCGTTACTTGACCGAGTTTCAAAATTACAAGGTCTGCCCCAATAGCCTTCGTGTTGTTTTATAATGCGACGTTAACCCCTTAAGCGGTCAATTTTTTTGCCCAAAAGGTTCCAAAAAAGGGCTCATTTTTATACTGTATATAACAAGATTAATACTTAACACACAAAATGCGAAAATAGAAGATGCTTTTTATAAGTACACTCTGCATGCTATGAAGAATGTTTCATGTATCTGAAAAGAATTTCTCTCATTCTTGCAATAAAATTTCGTGTTTGTACCTCTTTTTCAAGAAGTTGAGTATTTCGTGTGTGTGAGCATATATATATACATATGCACCCACAATTTGAAGCATGGTGCAGCTTACATTGCAACAGGAACAAAGATAATATCGGCTTTCTTTGATTATCTCTCCATTTTCATTTTTTCTCAAGAAACAAATTACACATTACCTTGGCGATCTCTGTTCTTTATCGAATATTTTGAAGAATCTAAATTCCTTCCTTCAATGAAAAATTCCCTCCTTCTCCACAAAGAAAATCCCGGATGAAAAGTATTCCAATACCATGGACACACACAAACTACATCTCTTAAAAACCAACAGCACTAATATTCTCACTATAATAATTAAAAATATATAAACATCAAAGACAGAAAAAAGAAAATATCAGAGCCTGTAAACATACGTGTGAACCGATTGTGGTTAGGTTTCTGTAGCACGTACGGTGTACGGGCAAACCAATTAAGGGTTTATTTAACACTCACTGAGGCTACCATGATTCAAAATTAAGAGGTCCATCGCCAATAGGTCACGAGTTGCTTTTGAATACAACGTAAATTAAAATTAATCTATCAGTGAGAGCAGTGATTAAACTTACACCCTCGCAACCCCTGCATCGCGGGGGGGGGGGGCTCAGGTTCTAGGGGGCAAAGTCTGACTGCCGCCAAGTACCAACCCTTTGTAAAATCCAACTTGAGGGGCCAAAAACTGACTTTGCAGGGGGCCCCAAATATTCTCAGTTTACGCCACTGAGTGAGAGTGTTTTACTTAAATATAGTATACACCTTTCAAAATAATGCAATCTTGGGATTATTTTTTTATTTCAGCAAAGTACTATTTTATTTAACGGTTCTCATCATAACCGAATACCAAAACAAGAGTCTAGCAATCCATCGAAACTTCCAACCTCTTAGATTGGCGATTAAGTGCTGCCTCTAGCAGGGAAGTAGGTAAATAAAGTTTCAATGTAAGGTGCTAAGGGAGGGCTTCCTCGGAAGAAAAGAGAATAGTCCCGTCCATCATAAAATGTAGGTCACTAGGCTTTTCTCTTGGTATGAGAATTGATCAGCATTTTCAGCCGCTAGATGGCGCTGCTTCTTGACCAATGATTTTTGTCGTTGGCGCGGTGTCGCCCAATAGCGCTTCTCGTGTGCCGAGTTAAGGCGGAAAGTACGAAATCGATGACTGGTGAAATGGAATGTTTCCTTCTGAAGTAGCGTTCGGTGCCATTTAGTTGATCAGATAAAAAAAAAAATCGCAGCTGATTTTATTTTTCTTTATAAATGATTATTTGATTTTCTTGAGCTGTTTTTAGGAGTAACGTGGAAAATTCATTGTGTTTCCCTTTCTCTCTCTCTCTCAAAAATGTAATCCATAGAAAACATTTACCTGTATTTGCACATACGTTTAAATATTTAACTGGCTCAAAATGGTTATTTTTACATTAGTTTTTGATGAAGACACTCGTTGAAATACTGGAATCAGCTGTGAATCATTAAAACTCCATTTCATTGGTAAAAATCGCACCAAGGAAAGACATACCTTAAAGTGACTTTGAGCTATCTTTATTTGCATTCATGAGTTCGGGACAGTGGTTTAACGTACACCCTCTCATCGCGAGGGGGCAGGAATCTATGCGACCCAAAGCCTGACTGACGCCTACACATTCCTTTGTACGATCCGACTTGGGGTTCAAAACCTGACTTTGCAGGGGAGGGGGGGGTCATAATATTCTCAAGTTACGCCACTGGTTCGGGAGCACTTATAAATATACAGTATGTAGTCTTAAACCCCTAACAAAAGTGATAAAAACACATTTCATATCTTATAACATGCTTAAGGTTACTACCTTAGCATGACTACCCTAAAATTGTGAATATTGTCAAAATTTGACTATTTTTTTCATGATTTTATTTTATAGGACATCTTATTAGCTTTATAAAAGTACCAAATTTATTATTTTCTGTTCTCTAGAACAAAAACTATAGTGTTTTAGTAAAAGCAGATGCCATTACTTTAAGCAAGATGTCATACTCGAAATGTATTTTTTTTTTAAAATTATCATTTTGAGCAATCTAATTAACAATTGAGCAAAAGTAATTAACTGAAATTTGTGTGTATGTTCTGTAGAATAGTTAAAGTGTTTTAACCTTCAGATTTATTAATCACCGTTTTATTACAAAATTTACAGTTCCTTTATGTTAATATAATCACTGTTTTTTTTAAGCAATTTCATATAATAACTAAGATAAAGTGCTCTAGTTTTTGTAAAACTTAAAATATCTTTTATCCTGAAGGTCACTTCAAAATGGAATAACATAACAACACATCAGAATTAAAAAAATTGAAAATTTGTTCATAAGCTTTTGGTACAGAATGGACCGCGTTTATGTTATTTTTTGTCAATTTTTACCCATTTTTTCCCATTTTAATAATAATAATAATTTCTTTTTCTCTTATTAAATTTAGCATACTTTTCATAAAATGTTTAAACCTATCTAAACACAACAAAAAAAAAATCCTCATGTCGCCATATTTTTTTTTTTTTTAAAGTTTTCACAACCAGTTTGGATACCTTACGGGAAATAAAAAAAGAGCTTTGAAATTACTTTTATTTTCAACAACAGTTAAAACCAATATTAATTATTAGTGTAAAGCATGAAATTCCTGTATAAAGCTTTTATGGCAGGGGTGGGTAACTAGCGGCCTTCCAAGAGCTTTTTGCGCCCCGCCAAGACAATCAAAAAACTATATAGACAGATGTTATATGTATTTAGGTCAACTTATATTTGTATAAGCAAGGTTTTTCTTGCATAAAGATCAACAAACTATAGATGCAAGTTGTGGCTGACATAAACTTGCAAGATGTGACAAGAGTTTCATCAAGCCATCTCACTCCTGATTTTTAAAAAAAATTGGCAGTTATAAAGACTGCTGATAGAAGTGAAAACTTAGAACTTTTAAAATAAAAATTTGAAATTTCATAATGTTTGAATTGAAACTATCAACATCAATCTGGTTTTCACATCTATTGACACTCCCAGCAACAACTAAATGCATGTTTATATGTTTTTTTTTTATTATTCAAATATATATTAATGGCTGTACAAGATCATGACAAAATATAAATACAACTCAATTGAAATAACAATTAAAATATACAATCATATTATTTATGGATAGTATTTGTATTTACTTAAATTTCAATGTACTTGATTTTTAACATTATTTTAATTGTTTGCATCATTGTCATCATTAATTTCAACAATACTTAGACTTTTTGTACTTTCAATTATTTTATTTTGTTCTAAAAATATACAATAGGCCTATGGTAACTAAAGTAAGAAAGGAAAATGTTTGATTCAAATTTATCTAAGTATCGCGTGTAAAAACCGCATCGATCGTCATTTTATATTTTGTAGTATTGAGTTTTCGATCATTGGGCATATTTAAGTTAAGTGTTCCATTTAGAAATTCAATTAGTAGTAGATTTTTATCATCTGCAAAGTTAATATTGAAGTCTTCACTTAAAATCATCGGTACATTATCATATCTTTCGCCAAATCTTTTTTCGAGTATTTCAGAACCTTCTTTTGTATAAATCATCAAATTTTCGAATAAAAATTGTTGTATCTGTCTCATAGATTTTCCAGGCGAAATATAAACGGCAACCATTAATATGTATTGCCCATTCTCGGAATCGCAACGAGCAATGCACAGTATATACACATTGAACTTTTCACCAAATCCATTCAATTTCACTTTTCGATATACACAGCACTATACGTCAGTTGTATAGCTACAGATATACTGCTATAAGAAAATCGGTGACGCGAACGCAGGAGATTACACCCATCCAAAAAGTGTCTAAGGCGAACGGCACACTGCGCGTGCGCCAGTCATGTCGGTGACGCGAACCCATAAGATTTTCCCCTACCAAAAAGTGCCCAACGCCGCTAAAGAAGTTTTCACTTCAAAAAATGTGATAAGGTACATTTGTTTCATTAAACTGAATCTAGAATTAAAACTTGTGCTCTCTCTCTCTCACTCACACAATCAATGATATGGAATTTTATCACAGTAAGTAAATTGAACAAAACTGCCTCGATTTTACTTAACATAAATATTGATTTGTACATGGTATAAAAATTATACCTTTTCTGAGAAGCAATCATTTTAAAAAGGTGCAGCCCACCGGCATCCTCCACTTCCACAATGTGGGACTCTTAAGCTAAAAGTGTCGCCTTCCCCTGATTTACGGTATTAGTTGAAGAGAAACTTTTTAATTCTTTACATTATGATATGGCTTTTCTAGGTCTAAGCCTCAGAAATGAAGAATAATTTCGATAGTTCTAAATTTTTGAAGGAATGGAAAATGCCCTTTTATGTAAAACTTCATTTAAATATTATAAAAATTATTGAATGTGGAGCATATCAGACCTTCCTCCCTCCCTGGGTGTACAAGTGTATGCATATCAATGGCTCTTGATACTTTAGTTGTTTTGTTTTGCTTACAATTTGTTTCTTTTCTCTTGAAAGTTTGACAACACTTGTCGAAATATCGAAAAAGTTGATAACCTTAAAAAGAGAGATGCGAGTTTATTTTCTGTCTTTATATTAACTAGAATGTTTTAAGCTGACAATGAAAATTTAACTATAGAATATATTAACAATTAGTTCAATTAAATCTTAACGATCACACCTATAATCATTTCTTAAAGGCCAAATTGGAGTTTCAAAACCTTTCGGCATTTTAATTTAGGGATGTTGGCTAATATTCCCTTAGGAAATCTTCCAACAATCAGTTGTTATTTTAATTAGAGCCCTTTTTATTTTCAAATGTAATAATAAATTATTCCAGTGGAGTCAAAAAGTTTCCATTCATAAAAGATTTTAAAAAATATATATAATGTATAACAAAATTTAATAACATTAATAATAACATGAAAATTACTAAAATACTAATAACTTGCACCCGAACATTTGAAACTGCACTGAATAATTTGCTCTGTATATAACTAGTGGTCAAGGTGACGGACTCGTGGCTGGCGTGTCATTAGTTCGAGCCCAGTACCGCTTAAGACCCACCGTGCAGAGGGGTCGATGCATGTTAAATATGTCGAGGCTTAGACGTCTACCCGTTGATGTAGTGTGGAAATTAGGAGAGGGAGTACCAACTCAGGTGTCATCCTCCTTTCTTGACCATGGTTTAAAATAATGAGTTCCATTGCCATTAGCCTTCGTGCTGCTTTATAATGCGAAGTTAATTTTACGCTCATTCACTCAAAGTCCTCTAGTTGGTGTGGTGCGGATGCTCGGAGATGGTGGTACCAACATAGGTGTCATCCTCTTCACTTGCCCATGGTTCAGAATTACGAGGTTTGTCGTGTTGTTTCACAGTGCGGCGAAAATTAAAACCAAATCGCACATTATGCTAATAAAAACTCTTAAGTGGCTGTGGTAGTAGTAGTCAGAATCACAAACTTGTGACTGGAGTTTTTATCGAGTCGTGGATTCAAGTCCTGGTGTCACTAGTAATTAACCGTGTAGAGGTGCTGATGCACATTAAATCTATAGAGAACAAAGTCCTCACGTTGTCGTAGTGTAAAAGTGAGAAGGAGGGGAGCCATTACGAAGGATGTTCATGTTACTTGAGCTTGGTTCAGAATTACGAGGTCCTTTGCCAATACCTCTCGTGTTCCTTCAGATTGCGATGCTAATAAACTTGTAATGCCGGTCGGTTCCTGCTTCCCTCTGAAACCCCTTGTCTATCCCCAGACCCGGCTAGGCGTGTGGGAGAAACTGAATAATCAACAGACATGATTCAACTAATTATTTTATTGTTACCAAAATATCAAGCAGACACAATAACAATCTAATTAAGATAGCAGATCAGATAGTAGAGCGGAGAGGTGAGACTCAATAGCCTGGGCATAATAATATGGACCCTCAACTGATTCCGCGGTAGCTTAAACACGCTCAATATAAACTACGTAGCACACTGATAAGCTAACTTCTACTTTACATAAGGATCACGATACCTGTACTTTTATGAAGTTGAGTCCTCCACTAGACCCTTGACGGCGATCCTTATCTGGATTTAATCCTCGTCGATTGATCCACTCTCAGTAAACTTTCATTGATAAACTCCGATTGCACTTAATAATTCCCCAATCCTTCACTTTTCAACTAACCAACTAACTCGCCAGCTAACTTGCAAACTTTTCAAACTCGGAATACAGAATTTATATAATATACTTCATTTGCATAATCACGCTTCCTTCACTCGGCGAAAGTTGGTTGAAATAAATATTTTTCTAAAAGAGTCATGAAGGGATTAGTAGAATCGCGTATAGAGATCCGTCACAAATTATTAACCAAAATATTTTTAATCTCTTCATTCAAAATAATACTCGTATCTTTTATACCAGAAAATTATTTTTGTGAGTGATATTTAATGTTAACTACAAGGGTTGTAACTCTAATTTAATATTGAATAATATATTTATAATTATAAATAGAGCAGTGGATTATAAATAGAAATTCATATTACCTATAAATACTCTGAATATTTGTGACACCATTTTCCCTTATGGAATTTAGAAATTTACCCTATCCGATGAAAAAGTTTCTACTACTTTTTTCTGACCTTTCCCCAAAAAATCTGTGCTAATAGTTTTGTGTTACCAAGCTACTGTTATTGGTTGATCCATCACAAAGCATTTGCAAAAAGGGGTTAGATAAATGAAAAATAGGCTTTTCATCAATATTATTGATTACTTCTCCTGGTAAAATTTGTTTTACACTCGTTTTTCTTATGTAATGGATATTAATAACTTGAATGGATTCATTCATCGTAGATTAAAAAGCGAGAGTTCTTTGTTCCTCTCTCTTTCTGGGCTATGTTGCTAATACCAATATTAAAATCTGATACTGTTCAAAATTCTTTCATACCTATGATCGTCAAAGCCACAAGATACATGCGCAATGACGACATACTTAAGGCCGTAAAAATCAATAGTTTTAGATCTCAAATTCAGAAAATAGCAATTAACTTTGTTAATGCCTTACCAGAGACTAATAACGTAAATATACTTAACTTAATTCCATATAACCCTAATAATAAAAGGCCAAGAAGAATTCTTCTTGATTCTTATAACCCTCCGTAGTATTTTTAATTCATCGCAATAGTTTTTATTATTGCATCTAGAAAATTTAATTTTTTTTATTATTTTTTTTTAAAAATTTCATGTAAATTTCTACTACGCCCCGCTGGACAAGCTCCTCCCACTTTCTCTATTCTCAGTACCCTGGGCAGCTAATTGGAATCTATGATCACTTTCACCATTGACCAACCAGAGAGCAGCCTCTAAGCTCTCAACCATGTAGAAAAATCTTCCACTCCCTAAAGAAGAGAAGTCTTAATCACGCCTCCCGGATCTCCTCGTCTCAGCCAATCATCATCATGCCTCTCAGCAGACTGAAAAAATTCCACTTTCGCCGTCTCCCACATCGAAGTACACCAGATATGGGATTGAGGACTGTTTTCACAGTCCAGATGCCCACAGATAACGCCTAGCCGGATGGATGGCATAGTTGGCTTGCCTCTGGCCTTGTACGCCCAAGTTTGTGGGTTCGATCCCGATTCAAGTC
Organism: Trichonephila clavata; assembly: GCA_019973975.1. Classification (NCBI taxonomy): domain Eukaryota; kingdom Metazoa; phylum Arthropoda; class Arachnida; order Araneae; family Nephilidae; genus Trichonephila; species Trichonephila clavata. Next base: position 103,242 of record BMAO01037101.1, read on the forward strand.
GGAGGATTTCCATGATGCAGAAAATCAGCAGCGTTCATGTCGTATGTCGTTCATGCTCAACATCCCTAAAGTGCCTGTTTGGCTTGAATACTTTTGCAAAATAAATTTTAGATACGATTTCGCATCGTCAGAGCTAAGAATTCTTTTAGGGCAGTGCTTCCCAAACTGTCAATATTTGCGACCCAATATTCAATCATAACTTTCATCTGCCCCTCTCCATACAAATAACAATGCATTGAATTCAATAATACTATACTTTGACGCTAAAGCTACAATACGACTTTAACCTCTTAAGAGCCACCGGCGTATATATACGTCCTACTCAACCGGTGCGTTAAATTACGTGGAAAATGGTGGCATTGGAGCACCGGCAATTAAGGGATTAATTATAAACCATACAAATTATCAAGATAAGTGTTAATTTTTGTGTATAATTTTATGTGACAATCCCATGGTTTCATTGCTAATTATTAAATTTGTTCTTAACTTAGTATTGTTAAATTAATTATAAAATATTTTGCGTAGTACTGATACATTTATAAGTGGATTATATCAGTGTAAATGTTAATTTTATTTTTATTGTGTAAGAATTTTTTTTCTTTCAGTAAATTAATAATTTTTTTTATTTCTTTTGTTTTTGACTTTTTAATATGTTTGTGCCCACCTCGTAGAGTTATCATGTTCCCCTTGGGGACACGCCCCACAATTTGAGAAACGTTGTTTTAGGTAAGAAATTAGGCGTCAAAAATAACATCGCGGTGATTGATATCAAATTATATGTTGCCACACTTATAAAAGAGATACCACCCTCCGGGGAATGTACTAGGTTTGAAATGGTAAAATACCAATACGAAGCCCAATTTGGGGGTAAAATACTTACCTATTAGCATAAAACATGTGAGAGAACACAGTAATATATTATTACACGACACACACTCACACAATAAACTGCAATAACGAGTACAGCTCGCGAATGTTTTATCATTGGCGCCAATTGATTTGACTGTTTTTTTCTAAACGTTCTCATTTGCCTAGTTGCGTTCGGCATGAGTTCTATTTTTACGTTCTGCATAAAAATACAGTTAAGCTTATAATTAAATACGACAATCGACTATTTAAAAAAAGGGGGGGGGGTATTTCCCTTAGTCATGAAAGTGTTAACTAGTTAGAGAAGAATCGAATTCTTAAGTATATCGATATGCATTTGTGTGATAGAGAATCATCGATATGGACCTTTCAACATTTAAAGTAATTTTTTCAAAGGCATTTTACGATAATATTTATTTTCAGATTTGAAACTAGTTCCAAATTTTGGAAAGAAATTCAATTAGTTTAATTTAAATTTATTTTGGAACTTAACTATCATCCGAACGTACTGGTTGTTGATCATTGATTTAGATAATAATAAGATGGTAATTACTGACCTATTTTCTGAGCCTCCTCTAATCGTTAAGTCCATATGTTCTTACTTCCACCATAATAAAAATTCAAACAAGAAGTTCGATCAATATTTGAGCGGAGTGCCAGAATGAATTGTTTTACTTATACATTGTTGTTCCTCACCTACTGCTTCGGATTCCTATGGTAGTATAACTTGAATTTTTAAAAAAAAAATTAAAAATACTATTTTTCAAAAGTCAAATAATGGTTGATTTAAACAAATGAAGGTGATAAAAGTAGAAAAATATACATAATTTTGAAAAAAAGTGAAAAAAATTATGCATTTTTTGTTTTTGTTTTAAAGGAATATGGTATGTTTTATAAACAATTTTTTGATTTAATGATTTTCACGTTTCTTTTGGTTGCCTCATATATAACGTACTACGTTAGACAGTTTTTATGCTCGTAATATTAAGGAAAGCTAATCATGTACTGTTTATTAAAGAAAAATTTTAAAATTTATGAAAGGCTTTTAAAATGATACTACTCCTACAATAATTGACATACACTCATGGCATATTATATAGAAATACATCGAACTCTGTATAACGAAAGTAGGTATGGGTTTGCTGTTAATATAATTGATATTAGTAAAATGCATTTTTTTTAAGAATGCTTATTGAAAACTACTTGAAAGATGAATAAATTCCAAATTCAATTATTTTTATAAAAACGGACATAGCAGTTATCATAACTGGTTTTTTTTTATCTTAGTACGCTCAAATTTTGTGATATTATAGAAAATTATGTAAAGCATAATTTAGAGTAAAATTTTATTCGAATTTTGACCAATTTTTAGCAACTGAATCGTACATTGTCCCTTTAAAATTTTCAAAATAAATTTAAATAATATTGGAATATCACAAAAGTAAGCCATTTATATCTTTCTATTGAGACTAATGCTTTGAATTTTTTTTTGCCTATTGCTAATAGTACGTGTAACAAAAGTTGGTACTCATTTTTGAATCAATGCAATAATTATTTTTTTTAAATAATTAAACTCAGAATTTGTACATTTTTTAAGGAATTTTCAACAAGCATTCATAAAAAGAAGTGTTGTATGAATACCAATCATGTTATCGTAAAACCCATACCAACTTTTGTTATGCAAGTTTGACGTACTTGTAAATCAAATTTCATGCGTATGCGTAAGTTTTTGCAGGAGGAGTGACATTTTAAAATCACTTCACAAATTTTAAGTTTTTTCCTTCAAAAATTAAATGGCTAGTTTTTTATGAATTTTTGAGGACACAAAATCTGTTTTACATAGTATACACACATAGGAAGCAACCAAAAAATGTTTGAAAATCCTTAAATTAAAATTTTTTGCTTAAATCGTACCATTTGCCCTTAAATTTATATTTGGATCACTCAATTTAACAATAACTGGTTTATTTTTCTTTGATTCGAGCATGACTTATGCATTTGAATGCATAGGTCATGCTCGAATGAATGCATAGAATGCCCTTTCGGTATGTCACGTTTTCATTAATAATGGATTTATAACTTCTATCCATTATATTCTATAGGATTTAATTCAATATTATAAGCAAAAAGGGAGACGGAGGGCTAGCCATTAAACTGGTTATAAACCCTACTTTTTTATAAAGCAATCCTCAGTCTGCAATATTTACAATACTTACAATATTACAATATTCATTCCTTTTGGTTCCCAAAGTTTCAACTATTTTTCTAATCTTTATTATTCCAGTCTCTCTCTCTCATTTTTGTCTAGCAAGTAGAGTATATTAAAAATTATGTATATACATAATGAGTACTCATAATAATTTTCACTTTAAAAGTACATGATCAAAAATGTTTGGAGACTGGATGGTATATCCGATAGGTTTCAGCCGTCAACACAAAAATTTTCCAAAAACAATGGATCAAATTCTTGCTTCAAAATTCCTCAGATAAATTATTTATACCTAAAGGTACCTTTTTATGTGGCCACATAACAATAAAAGGAATGTTAAATATGAAAATTGCAACTCATTGTGACTCTGCAGCAAGCAATATGGGAAAGACTTGAATTATATATAATTCTGTTTATATATACATATATATTCTGGCTGTATGCTGAAATAATTTAGAGATCTATATAAAATTTACAATTGAATAATAATGTTTCTCCCATACTCCTTAATTTCTCGAGCGAAACCCCACGCATACTTCATAAAATATAGTTACATTCATAAAATATTTTTGAGCCTAACAAAGACCTTGACATTAAACTTTGAAGCAAAACGTAAAAAAACATCTCACAAAGGAGGAAAATATTTTCTTTTAATCGCAGAAGCTACAAAAATGGCAACAAGGGACAGAAAAAAAGAAGAAAAAGAGAGCCCTTTAGCCCGAAGGTGAATCTTTCTTTACGAGTTTTGTTGAACTTGAACAAGATAGGTGAGGCCAGCGCACCAATACTTTCAATGCTATCTCTAGTGAGAAATGGGGCAATTACTAGGCATTCAAATGCTTTGAGAGGTGTTCGGGAGTTTGCATGAAAAATTTCTCTGCAGGAGTGGAAGAAAAGAGAGTATTTTGAGCACATTTAAGACGTCGTAAAAGACTCCGCAACCCCTTTATCGCAGAAACTGAGCAGTATTTATTGAAGAGGAGTACTATTTATTTTTTCCTCTTGTACTATGCGAGTGAATGGAAATGATTTGAAATGTGATCGAAGAATGAAGTAACAAAATTTGGTAACATTAGTGTGTATCCAAGCTGTTTCATGCCGCATGTTGTTAGATCTGAGTGAAAAAGATTCTTAATACAAGTATGGAATCGAATTAATTCTATCCCCCCCCCCAAAACCACGTGATAGCTATGGTGCGTGTTGATGCTCCTTTTTAGAAATATTGAGTTGGCAAGAAAGTAATTTCGGTTTTTTGGCATGAACTTTTTCTGTAAAAATGATTGACTTTAATCTGCCAAAAATATCTACCATTCTGTTCAGTTTTACCTGTTACCATTTTTCTGATAACTTCAGGAATCTCTTCGCTCTTAAGTTTATGGTCCTTATCAGCAAAGTAATCGACTAAGTTTGATTTGAGGCCATCGTTATTGCTAAGAATTTAAATTGTTTAATTCAAAATAAATGATAATTAGGTGGTGCAAGATCGGGGTTATATGGAGGAGGCGACATCACTTCCCAGAAAAGTTCATGAAATTTCGTACATCTTGCTAAAGCTTTTGTTAAAGATGCATCCAGTTTGGACTATGACCTTTTTCGATTGATGTCATTTTATACAATCCATTTTTCCTCCTCAACCTTACATCATCGGTTTATCATTTATATCAAAGTTTTCGAAACTTTTTAAATGGTAACAATTTCAGCAATAATGATGACCTCAAATCACACTTTGTTCAGTTTTTTGCTGATAAGGAACCAGAAACTCTGAGCTACTTGAAATGATGAAGTTGCCAAAAAAAATGGCAGCCAGTAATCCACTTGAATGGAAGATATTTGAGTGATAAAAGCTTATTTTTTGTATGGAAAAATTTTATACTAAAAACCCGAAATTACTTTCTTGCTTACTCAATAATTCATGTATGAAAAATATGTTGAAAAATATAAAATTATGCGTTTGTGTTCTTAACTGATACAAATTGCTAATCGCATAATGCTTAGGGTTACTTTTGCTATCATAAAATTCGAGATGCAGTTACTTTTACTATCATAAAATATATTACAACAGTGCTTCTCAAACTTTCTATACGTGCGACCCAATTTTCAATCAAAATTTTCATCGCGCCTCCTTCCATATAGTAACAATGCATTCGAATTCAATAATAATATACTTTGACGCAAAGCTACAACACGACTTTAATTATAAACTGTACAAATTATCAAGACAAATATTAAATTTTGTATATAATTTTAAGACATGCCCTTAGGTTAACTGGTAATTATTAAATTTGTTCTTAGCTTAGTACTGTTAAATTAATTATGAAATACATTGCGCAATACTGATACATTTATAAGTGTATTATATCAGTGTAAATGTGTATTTTTTTATTATGTAGAATGTATTTTGTTTTGCTTTCAGTAAATTAATAATTTTTTTAAAAATATTCTTTTGGTGTAATCACGCCCCACTTGTAGGGTTATGCCCACCAAAGGGGGCGCACCCCGCAGTTTGAGAAACACTGTATTACAATATTCCTATTTACTGAAATTTCTTTGCAGTTATCTTGTAAACAGTTAAGTATATGACTCCGATTTCTAGATAAAAACGTTAAATATTTCCCCCTCTTTTTCTCTTAAATAATTTGAAAGGAAATATGCATAATTGTAATAACCCTGCATACGCAGAAGTTATTGGGGTTTGGGGGTTCAAGAAAAGATCTGCCATAATCAGTTCAAATTATAATTTATTATTCTCTCGCATAATTAATAAACCAGGGCAGGAAATGCACACTTCTACAAAGTATAGGAGCAATTACACGGCAAAAAAATACCTAATATTTGAGTATACTTTAATTCAATTACTTTCGGAACACTTTGGATGCCTACGGTCTAATTTACCGTAATTCCGTTCTAAGTTGTTCGACCTCCGGTCGTTATAATTAAACTCCATCTTATTGATTAAATCGTCAATTAGCAATCTTTGATCATTGAGCAATTACTCGTCGACTAACTCTCGACTATCTTCACTAACTTTGCGTATCTAAATGTCAATGCTTAAATAGAACCCTTCATTTGAATAACTCAAGTATTTTTCTTTTCGGGAAAAAGTTTTCAATACATCAACAGTTAAAAAAGAAATAGATTTACCCCAAGAGGATTAGTGACAGGTTTGCTGACAGACCCGTTATGCATAATGTATAAGCATGTCAATTAAATCAAAAAATGTTGTTGTAATGTAATAAAAAAATAATTTTGATTAAGAAGTGATGTTAAAAAAAAATTTAAGTAAAATATAATTCAATAGATTTTGTTAAAATATTGGGATTTTGTTTGGATATCTTTTAAATTTCTGAATAAAAAGATGAGTAACACTTTTAATCAATTCTAAAATATTGCAATGATATTTCTGATGGGTAAAGTTTTGTTACACAAAATGATTTTGTTAAATTTTAAAGGGAATTATACAAAATCTTTGCTTTTTAAAATTCATTAGACACGATCATTTATTATATCTTTCAACGCGCTCTTTGAAAATCAAAATAGGGTGAAAATTTTAATTAAATTTCTTTAAAATAATTCTGGTGAAAATTCAGTTCACTTTACAATATTGTAAAAACTTTTATTTGCATAAATATGTGAAATTATTCTATAACTGCTATTCTACTACAGTTCTATTAATTACCTTTTGAGATCTTAATTTCTGTATCACTTAGAGAAAGATATTTTTGTCTAAATAATTTCTTATTGGGAATAGAATTCAGAATTTGAAAAAAAATAATTTAAAGTCGCTCCTGCTCAGTCATTTCTACTCAGTTGATTACTGTTCAGTTTCAGTTGCTCAACTTACTATTGCTCAGTTCTCTCTTACTGTTCAATTTACTATAACTCAATTTACAGTTGTTCAGTTCTTTCTGTTCAGTTTACTATTGCTCAGTTCACTGCTGTTCAGTCTACCATTGCTTAGTTCACTACTGCTCAGTCTACCAATATTTGGTCTACCATTACTTAGTTCACTACTGCTCAGTCTACCAATATTTAGTCTACTATTTCTCAGTTCATTACTGCTCAGTCTTACCATTGCTCATTTTACAATTGCTCACTTTACTATTATTCACTTTACTATTATTCATTTTGCTATTGCTAATTATATTATAGCTCATTTTATACTATTCCGTTTACTATTTCTCAGTTCACTAGTGCTATGCTGCTACTAGTGCTTATTCTACCATTCCTGTCAATTGTTGCTTACACCACTACTGCTCAGCTTACTATTGCTTAGTTCATAACTGCTCAGTATTCTACCACTGCTCATCCTTTACTATTGCCAACTTTACTATTGTTCATTGTATTGTTGCCCATTTCATATTTCTAAGTTCGCTACTGTTGAGTCGCTGGTGCTCAATCTGCCATTGCTCAGTCTACTGTAGCTTAGTTCACTATTGTTCAGTCTACCATTACTCAATCTACTACTGTTCCGTTGACTATTACTCGGCAGCTGTTGCTGAGTGTAAGACTAATACTCATGTTTTTTTGTTTTTATTCTTAGATTCCAATGGCAAAAATTCTAAATTAAATTAAAGAAATTTAAATGGGACTACATCTTACCTACGAATTTTGTTTTTAAAAAAATTTTGTACGCTGTAACACAAATAGTTTATAAAATGTGATTAATAAAAAGTCTTTAATATTTTTTAAGCCATTGATTTATTTCAAAATTAAATCGAATACATTATGAATCTCGGCAGGGAAAAAAAACAAAGTACAAGACCTTTTTAATAAGGGCACATTATCAATGAGGTGTAGGTAAATGCGAATTTTTCCCAATTTTTTTTTATGAAATGTTAGCGGTACAGAAGATTAGATTATATTTTTCTTTAGTGCGGGCTGTTAACTTTTCTTTTTTAGAAACTACGTCTGCTTTATGAATGATTTCACATAAGTTTAATACCTTTTTTTTTATTTTACATGATACATTATTTCCTTAAATAAAAAAAAAGTAATGTGAGAAAAATTCAATAACATACCATCAAAACTCGATTAAATCTGCTCTCAAAGACTCTTTCGTGTAAGATCTATCCATTAGCAAAACTTTCTTTCTTTTCCTTGTATTTTCGTAAAATGTTGCCAGGGAAGAAAAAAAGATGCAGCATTCGATTTCTAAAGTATCTCTGTGGTATTACACGCGCATAACTTGTCAATGTGTCTCGTACTTTAATAAATTCACTATCTGTGGAGAATAAAATGTCAATGGGTTATTTTGAAAATAAAATCATTATTTATTCCTTCCTCAACGCATGGACAATATGTAAATAACGATGGTCATGGACTCTGATCACTAAATTGATTTTAATGGTTTTCTATTTCTTTCTTTTAAATTTCGTCCATAAAGCGAATGAATTTTTAGTAAAAAAAATTGATGCAAGTGTCAAGTATTAATTATATTATATTTGCAATAGCTTATTTATTTTTGAAATGTCTTCGATTTGATATTTTGAATGTGGCCATGGTAGCCTAAAGATAGCGTCCTGGCTGTAGTGTCACGGGTTCCAGTCCTGGTGCCACTGAAGACCCACCGTGCAGAGGAAACCTTTGCACGTTAAATCTGTCGAGGCTCAAAGTCCCCTCAAAGCTCAATGTCGATTCTCAAAGTCACCTCAAAGCTCAATGTCAAGGCTCAAAATCACCTCAAAGCTCAATGTCGAGGCTCAAAGTCCCATCAAAGCTCAATGTCGAGGCTCAAAGTCCCCTCAAAGCTCAATGTAGAGGCTCAAAGTCGCCTCAAAGCTTAATGTCGAGGCTCAAAGTCCCATCAAAGCTCAATGTCGAGGCTCAAAGTCCCCTCAAAGCTCAATGTTGAGGCTCAAAGTCCCCTCAAAGCTCAAAGTCGAGGCTCAAAATTAGTGTGGTGTGGCATTTAGGAAAGGGGGGGGGTGTATCCGCTCCGGTGTCGTCCTTGTCAATTGACTGAAGTTCAAAATTACGTGGTCCGTCGCCATTAGTCCTCGTGTTGCCCCGTAGTACGATGTTAATATAACTCTCACTCACTCACTTGATTTTTTGAAGTCAATGAACTAAAAGTAAGAACTGTAATAAGTTAAGAATTATAATAATAAGTTGATAATTATAATAATAAGTTGATAATTATAATAATAAGTTGATAATTATAATAATAAGTTGATAATTATAATAATAAGTTGATAATTATAATAATAAGTTGATAATTGTAATAATAAGTTGATAATTGTAATAATAAGTTGATAATTGTAATAATAAGTTGATAATTGTAATAATAAGTTGATAATTGTAATAATAAGTTGATAATTGTAATAATAAGTTGATAATTGTAATAATAAGTTGTTAATTATATAATAATAAGTTGATAATTGTAATAATAAGTTGTTAATTATATAATAATAAGTTGATAATTATATAATAAGTTGAGAATTATAATAATGCAGCTAAAAATTATAATACAGTTAAGAGTAATTACAAGTTAAGAGTAATTATAAGTTAAGAGTAATTACAAGTTAAGAGTAATTACAAGTTAAGAGTAATTACAAGTTAAGAGTAATTACAAGTTAAGAGTAATTACAAGTTAAGAGTAATTACAAGTTAAGAGTAATTACAAGTTAAGAGTAATTACAAGTTAAGAGTAATTATAAGTTAAGAGTAATTATAAGTTAAGAGTAATTACAAGTTAAGAATTATAGTAAGTTTAATAATAATAAATTAAGAATTATGATAAGTTTAATAATAATAAGTTAGGCATTATATAATAAGTTAAGAATTATAATAAGTTTAATAATAATAAATTAAGAATTATGATAGGTTTAATAATAATAAGTTAGGAATTATAATAAGTTAAGGATAGTGGTTAATGATACTGCTATGCCGAAGGGTGGCCGCGGTAGCCTAGTGGTCAAGGTAACGTATTCGTGGCCCTAGCTCAGGTGTCACCTTTAAAATGATGCCGTCCACACACAAAATTACGAGGTCCTTCGCCAATAGCCCTTTTGTGTTGTCTTATGGTGGGACGTAAATAAGACACTCGCTCATTCGCAGATTGTGTCAAAAGCAAATGTGAAATGATTCTGTAAAAATTTCTCTCAAAATGAGTATTTAACACGTATTGTGTCACATTAGAAAATTTAAAACTATACATTTCGTGCATTGTTTTATTTTGTATTTTGAAATTTGACGAATAAATTTAATGAGTGAATAAAATCTAATGAAATATCTTTAAGTAGCAGTTTTAAATACATAATTTATAGTTTTATATCTCTGCCTGAAATTGTTATTACCAATTTCCTTTCGTGAATAAGAGCCTTCTTGCCAATGCAGTCTTATTAGAATATCACGTTTATTCTTATAAATATTCCTTCTTCACTTATTTATTTTTAATTTCATTACTTATTTTAAATCATCTTTATTATTTGATACTATTTTGTCTAAAACAAAACAAAGTATCCAATAATCCTCTTTTACAAACTTAATTTTATAATGTCTTCTGATTTAATAAACTTAAGGACTTAAGGGCAAATTTGACTTTTTAATCTCGAATTATAAATCCCCATCTAAATTTAAAGGATTTTTTAGATTACAAAAATTTTATTTAAAGAAAAAGTTACAGAGGTTCAAGAGAGAGATCTTAATCTTACAGTTAGCGTAATTCACATTTCTCGCTTCTTTTAGTTTTTTTTTTAATTCCTACACAATTAGCTCACTCACTCTCTCTCTCTCTCTATATATATATTTATCTTGTTCAGATTTTCAATTGCTAATAAAATACATTTTAAAGCACTCAATTGTGCTGAAATTTTATATACTTTGGATGACAATACAGTAATTTATTAATTAATAAAAATTAATTGATTAAAACTAATTATTCAAAAAATTACAAATACAGTCACGTTGGCATCATTTTGGGTGACTTAGCGACCATTTTGGCGACTTGGGTCAAAACTTGAAAAGGTTTTTTCTCACATTTTAAAGCGCTCATTTGACCTGAAATTTTCTATACACTATTGTTTTGGGTAACAATACGATAATTTAATTATAATTAACTAAAATTATTGACTGAAATTGATTATTTAAGGAATTACAGATACAGCCACATTGGCTTCATTTTTAGCGACTTAGGCCAAAACTTTAAAAGATTTTTTTCCCCTCATGTTTCAAAGAATTCAGTTGAACTAAAATTTTATATAGACGATTGTTTTTGATGACAATACCATACTTTAAAGATAATTAATAAAAATTAACTGCTTCTTAAGGTTGTGATTCTGTCATATGTAAATACATATCTATATTAATTGTAGCTACTTAATAAAAAGCAACTAAAATATTTTTTGTTGATCCAAGTAGAAATTGACTTAATTCTTTTTTATATTATTGTTTCAAATTGAATTTATGCTAATTTCACCACGTATTTCCTATTTTGCTCATGGTTTATTATTACTATTTTAGTTATTGTATGTAATTTTACAAATAAAAGAAATATATATTTCGAGGGTTATGTTATTTTTGCAATATAAATTCTACTGGAACCGTTATATTGTTTTCTTAATGATTTTTTGCTAATATATGTCATTCATAATTTTCTTTGGATGGCAGTAGAAATTTTATGGAAAAAAAAAACATTATAAATATCTATGAAAGAAAACGTAATATTTTAAAAATAACAATTATTATAATTTCAGAATTTTGTGGAAAAATGATCTTATTCCATGAATCTCTTATTTCTTAAATAGTAAAAATATATACTTTAAAAGGGAAAAGAGTAGGGTATGTTTCAAAAACAGCATTAAATATGCAATATGTTGTATGCTGTTGCTTATGCCACCTGACCGACAGTAACATCAGATCAAGGTCCACGAAATTCATCGCTGCTAAGGGCTAGAATTTTACGCCTGTTGTTAGCCTAAGCTTTGAGCCCCGTAAAGGCGACAGTACGATTTTGCTCGGTACAACACGATAGATGGCGACACCAATCGGACTCACAGATTTAACGAGCACGTACTGCGTTGTGTACTCGGCGAGTATTTGGTAGCGTCGGGCATCGAACCCAGGCCTACCGGTCTGATGTCCGATGCTCTAACCACTAGGCTACCCACGGCCAAATATGCAATATAAATATGTGGAAGGAGTTTAAATTCACTTTTAAAATGTTTAGAACATCAAAATTTAAACTTATTCGGTACTTTTCCCTTTCGCCGACGTAGGAGATGATGTCGTCAAAAATGATACAACCGAAGCCAGATTAAAATATTTTTGCAGGTAACCTTTTACCACCACATTTTTAAAACAAATCGTGGTCTTTTCTTATCGGTAATGTCATTTTTAATACATCAAAAATAGATGACAAACCAATGACAACTAATATTTATTAATATTTGTTTTGAGTATATTGTGTTTTGTTGCCAGTAATGTCAAATTGGCGAAATTTTCGCCGGTGAAATGGAAAAATACCACCTATTCTTTACTGAACGTTTTAACAAAATATAAAACTTGATTTCTGGCATCACTAAAACCCCAACGTATAGAGATATTGATGCTTGTTAAATCTATCGAGGTCCGAGGTTTTGCTTGCAACGTTTTCTTTAGAACAACCATTTTAAATCCCTTCGGTAGACATATATTTTTATCATAATATCTCTAATTGATCTTTATGAAATCTTTAAAATTGTGCATAAAAATCTTTAACTATGATAAGTTTGCGGTGGTGGTGGGACTAATCCCCATCTGGTCTAGTTTCACTAGACCAGATCCATGAGCCCATAAATCTGCACAAAGTCTAAGAAAAGCAAGGGGGTAGCAACAGCATCCTCCCATGAAAACCCCAGATATTGCAGAATATGCTGAGGAGAAAAAGGACTGATCTCACATTTTGGGCAAATTGGGAAGCTTCTTTTGCCACCTTCGAAATTCATGCACCTCAGGTGACTAGTCAAAAATTACGAGAATGCCGTCTGATACGATCTGAAACCCTTGAATGATATGGCGGATCCAGGATGTCTTTGAAAGTACCATGGGTGTACAGGAGGGACAACCCAGGTTCTACATATTAATTCTTTAGCTCTGGAGTAGACTTCGCTCGACGTAAGGACCATGTGGTCTTCCGAATCCACAGGATCACTGGCTACCTTCGCAAAATCTTTCGCTTCTTCGTTCCCTTAAAGGTCTACATGAGAAAAGACTCACTGTATATGGATAGGGTGCCGATCTGAAAGCTGTTTAAAAAGGTGTAGAATTCTCCTGCTGGCGCTGTCACCGATAGATGGCCAATTCGATAAATGTTGGTTGGAAGATCGGCTGTCTATATATATATCAGGATCCAAATTTCAGAAAAAACTTAGCCTTGTAAGTTGTTAATTAATGAAAGACCACTTATACGATAGCTCTTCGCTCCGTTCTGAAGACAGAAGCGTGATCAGCATTTCTTCTCTGAAGTTTGATGATGCGGCCAGGTAGTTCAATTAAAACTCCTCTGCCAGTAGTGATAAGTTTTTGGTAAATCTTAATGTATTTTGGCGATCTATTCTAAAAATCACGCCAAAAATTGCCATTCTGTGCCCTATTACATAATATTTAATTTTAATGAAAATGTTTAATCACAATGATTTGCTTACAAAACTGGAGGACTAAAAAACATTTCAATAAATTTAGATAACTATTACATGGTTTCACTGGGGGTACAACTAACACCTTAACATGCGTGATCCGAGTCAATTCGATCGCGTAACGGGAAAAGAAAACATCACTACGTTATGGAAGTTATATATATATATATATATATATGTCCATTTTAATATACTTACATTAAAAGGTAATGTAAGTTGTTTTTCAGATAGAAATTTGCTTCTATTTTATTCTGACTTCTCAAATGTAAAAAAACAACACATTTTTTAATAGATTTTTAATTTCTTTCGGTACTTATATACGCATTATCGCCAACTTTATTAATGACTCGCCAATTTTGCAACCTCGAATTCTTATTTGTCGTACAGGCTGAATTGGCATCCATGTGTTTCGCCAATAGGTTACGATAATACATAAGTACCTTTTTTCCCTAAACCAATATATCCCTTAAAATATCCTTTCTTTGTAAATCAGCAAACGTATTATAAAATTAAGAAACTATTCTATATATTGAAGTGAAAAACGGCGCATTTATTGAAGGTTTCCAGAAGTTTTAAACATAACTCCGCGCGATACTTCCCAGTATACGTATAATATACATACGTACTGTCAACTAATGTGTTTTTTCATTTTAAGGGTTACTCTTTAATTTATGAGGGGAAAAATTTTTTTGATTGTTTGGGCCAACATTAATGCCTATTCTTTCGTTAATATTGTATTTAAATTTCAAATATTTTCTAACAGTGAAAATTCTGAAAGTCTTCAGTAAGCTGAAAATAAAACTAAACAAAAAAAAAGGTATTTTTTTCCGATAGATACATCAAATTATTTTATAACTCGTGCTACCAAGAAACATTAAACTAGAGTAAAATTTTTCACAATTGTAAATAAATTATGCTTTGCTATTTTTTGCACGAGAACTCTAAACTATTTTTTTTTTATTAATCTGTCTACCTTCTCAACATATTTCTGGAATAAAGTGATTTTGATTTTTTTTGTTGCAATAAACTGCCATTAAATTGCATTTTTTTCTTTTTTCACAACTTATTACTAAATTCTCAAAATAATGGCTAGAAATTTGAGGAAGAACTGAAAATGCTCCCATGTTATAACTTTCCACTGATAGAGCAAGAAATATTTTTTCGCTTCTGAGCAACTTTGCTATTAAATTTATATTTAAATTTGAGTTCTGAATATACACTCATGTCCATAAATTAAGGAAAATTCAGAATCACACAGAAAATGAACTCTAAAATAAAAATTTCACCTGTAGAATTATCACACACATCTTAAAGAAGAATATGCAAATTACAGGAAACCACCAGATGGCCCGAAATGTACGTCACAGTGACGAGAGTGTAAGAGAGGGGTATATAAGGAATGGTGGCAAAGAAGTAAAATGGTTCACAAGCGCTTTAAAAGCCTTTCAGTGCAATAACCGCATAGTTATGGCACAAAGGAAGCATTTGGATGATTTTTTACGTTGTAGAATTATCGGACGACTGGAATGTGGACGTACCTAGCTGGAAGTATCCGAGGAACTTGGAATCGCCCAGAGTGTCATCTCCAGGCTTTGGTAACGATTCCAAGATGATGGTAATGTGAGTAGATGTTACAGCACAGGTCACCCCCGAGTTACAACGCCGAATGAGGACCGGTACTTGGCAGTTACTGCCAAAAGAAACAGACGGAGCACAGCATCAGACCTATCTCGTCAGCTCTCTTCAGGTACCGGTACGACAGTTTCAAAGCAGACCGTGTACAGACGCTTAGGGCACATTGGTCTATATGCTCGTAGGCCTGTCAGATGTGTTCCCCTTACCGCAACTCACTGTCGCCTACGATTAACCTGGAGTAGAGAGCATGCATTGTGAACACCGCAGCAGTGGTCTTGTCAGATGTTTTCCGACGAGTTCAGGTTTAGTGTGCAGTCTGATTCTCGCCGGACTTTCATATGGAGAGCGCCAGGTACCCGTTACCACCAAGAGAACACCATTGAACGACACCGTTACGGTGGTGCAGGATGGCTCGTTTGGGGAGGAATTATTCTTGGTTCCAGAACTGACCTGCATGTTCAGAGTGTAACGATGACAGGCCACATCTATCGGGATGTCACTCTGGAACAACATGTACGTTTGTTTCGGGCTGCCATGGATGCTGAATTTCTGTTTATGGATGACAACGCCCGTCCTCACCGTGCAAACATTGTAGACGAATGCCTTCAATCGGAGGATATCACCCGTATGGATTGGCCAGCATACTCACCGGACTTGAATCCAACAGAGCATGTGTGGGATATGTTTGGCCGACGAAATGCAGCCCGTCAACCCCCTCCCACCTGTCTACCGGAACTTCAGAGGGCATTGCTTGATGAGTGGTGTAATATTCCCCGAGATCAGATTGATTTGATACTCAGCATGCGTAGGCGTTGTAAGGCCTGTATTGCATCGTCCGGGAGACATACTCCGTATTAACCATCATACTAACCATGTTATACTGTTTTTTGTAAATAGGTTCTTTTTTGAAATTTGCTCCAGGGAGTAGAAATCGCAATTTTTATTATTTATGTCAAACATATAGCATCTTTTTTGCTCTTTACCTTTTGTTTAATAAATAGACTTTACAAATAAGTCAAATTTGTTTTGCTTCTGTCTCTATCTTTGCCTGAACTTCATTATTCTTAATTTATGGACATGAGTGTATTTTAATCACAGATAAACAGCAAATAATTCAAAAACTTCAAATGGTATTGGTCTGCAAGGAAAATTTAATGTTTATGTCCGAGAATTGTTAATATATTTATATTTCCATTTGATTGTAAAAAACAATAAAGGTATTCTTAAGCAAATAAACTGAATCAGTCAAAATTCTTACAGACGATTCAAAATGTCAATTAACACTTTTACGAGCGTGATCGAGTAAATTCGTTCGTTGTAAACTCTGAAAACTGCGTACAATCAAGATAAATCGAGCGGAGTACCATTTTATGCTGCTGTAATTTTCACACTCGAATGTAAGCAATTGCCGTCTGCTCTTGTAAGACTGAATGCGATTTGTCGACTTGATTTCTTAACTTAAGAAAGCTTACAGTAATTTTTTGAAATAAATACAAATTATTCTTTCATTTGGTAAACTTCAGCATTTGGAACGCAAATGTTTTGTATACAAAATATTGAGGTGTAAAAATTTAGATTTCGGAAGCAAATTAGTTGCTGTGGTTTCTTATCCCAGATGGTGTAGCTGAGCTACACCATCTCCATAAAACCAAAAATCTCCGAAAAATCCTGAAATAAGATAGGATTTCCTAAAACCTCGTCATATGAAAAACTCAAACAATTCAGAATATGACTGGGAGAGGCCTAATCAGCCTCGCACCTAGGACATTCTGGGAAGACTTTCCGGCCCTGTTGAAAAGTCAGAGACTTGATGTGGCCACTAAAAAGCGCGACAGAGCCGTCTGCTGACACCTAGGAATATTAAGTTGGTGACACCAACGAGGTGTTTCCTAAAATACCAAGGGTGAGCAGGGTGTATTCTCCAAAATGCATTCAGTTCTAACCTTTTAGTAGAGGAGAGTTCAGCAAAAAAGTTAGACAAGTGTCACCCAGCAAAGTGTCAGCAGTGGCAGACTAGGCCAAACTAACGGCTATCTCGTTACCATTCAATACAATATGGGAAGGGACCCATTGAAAATATATACAGTGTCTAGAAGAAAGTCGAGCCACAACATCCAGAATATTTAGGTGTGTCATATCCCAACAGTTGTCCAACGAGAAAGGTGCTGTATAGAAGCACGACTGTCAGTTGAAGCAAATTAGTAGACAGGGTTATACAAAAATATCACAGCTATACAAATATAAAAAAATCAGGTAACCCCAAATCATTTGGAGTTTTACAGAACGTCTTTTTCGCAGTTTTGTTCCACCAACATAAAAAAATAGGAAGCTTCCACGAGATACTGTGCTGTGTGTTGTGCGAAAAGAGATAGCAAAGGGAAAAGAAAAGAATTATTATATGTGTAATAATTACAATGTTGAGCTATGTGCTGCCCTTTGCTTCCAAACATATCAGACAAAAGAAAAGTTTGAATATTTTTTAAAGAAATACTGCTTTTATTATTATTATTTCTGGGGGAAAAGTATGAATGAATATTTTTGCTGATAAAAATATTTTCAAGAAGAGTGATAGTAAAAATCGATGTGCGAGCAAAACTACAATATTCGGCTATTATCTGCAATGTAGATCAAAATCCAAAATTAAAGTAAGAAATTTTGATCAATTTTGGATTTTTTTATTTTTTGCCAAAATAAGATTCTAAAATGTGGTTTCTTAAATTTAAAAAAAAAAAACTAATTCTTCTTGCCGATTTTTTAAAAAAAATAAGTGGTTGATTTCCATGGTTCTTTTTTCCCTAAATACGATACAAATTTTCTTCATATCAGAAAAAAAAATTTAATGACCATCACAAATATTTTCTGATGCTTAATCCAGTGCTTCTCAAACTTTCAACATTTGCGACCCAATATTCAGTCATAATTTTCATCACCCTCCTCCATACAATAACAAAGCATTGAATTCAATAATACTATACTTGACGCTAATGACACAATACGATTTTAACCTCTTAAGGGCCACCGGTATATATAACATCTCAGCCAAAGCATTAATTGCCTTGGACGTATATATACATCTTTCCAAAGTACAATCTTCTCTGAGCACTGCTATCCATACAATTACTCTGAAAGTTTTGGACTGCAATAAATGGACCTTGACAGTGTTTGCGAAGGAATTTACTTATTTCAGAGAAGTTTTTGCTTATTTATTACTTTTCATCCCCCCCAATACATCACACGCTCGCTCCTACGTCGAAAACGGTGGCATTAAGGAGCGAATCACGTAACTTTTAATTGGCTGTTAAGAGATTAATTATAAGCCGTACAAATTATCAAGATAAGTGTTATTTTTTGTAGAAATTTTATATATGACAAGCCCATAGAGTCAATGGTAATTTTTAAACTTGTTTTAAACTTAGTATTGTTAAATTAATTATAAAATACTTTGGTGCAACACTGATGCATTTATAAGTGTATTATATCAGTGCAAATGTGTATTTTATGTTTTATTATTATCAGAATGTATTTTATATTTGTTTACTTTCAGTAAATTAATAATTTTTTTAAGTAATCATTTGTTTTCGACTTTTTAATATACTCGCTCCCCCCTCCTAGAGTTATCACGCCCTCCTGGGGGGGGGGTGCGCCACAGTTTGAGAAACACAGGCTTAATCGATTCAGATGGGGGAAAATTAAAAAGTCCTATCCGTTTATATTTGTATTGAATCAAAACAGAGGGAACTAATAATCAATCTAAGGCAAGAATCGCGAGGAGAAAGAGCGCAAAAGCATTCATTTACAATCAGCATAATTTTGACGTCAATTAGTTCTGTTGATTTTAGTCGTTAATGCTCCTTAAAAGCTTTCTTTGATTAACTTTATATCTCGAAATGACTTTGTTAGATTGGTTTCATGAAGATTTCGCCTCACTCCAGAAACTCAGAAAGAAAGCTTATCTCGTAATTGCCATTGATTAACGAGATGCGACGCCTGGAAATAATTTTCCCTGTCGAATCCCTCCTAATCGAATGTACCAACTAACCGTCCCAGAATTATCTTTATTGATAAAGAATTTAAAAACCGTTCAAAGCAGAAGTATTTTTTAAAAATTTATGGTTTAAATTTTATTTGGGGGGGGGGAATGGAACAATTGTTTTGTTAATTGTTTACGATTGATTTTCAATCGCGAATTATTCCTTTCTCAGTAAGTACTCCGGAGTGTCGCGGGTTTGAGTCCTGGTGCCGTGTAGAGGGAGCACATGCAGGTTAAATCTGTCGAGGCTCAATGTCCTCCCATTTGTGTGGTGTGGTAGTTAGGAGAGGAGGTGCCCCCTCCGGTGTCGTCCTAGTCACTTGAATCGAGGTTCAAAATTACTGTCGCTAGTAACTCTTGTGTTGCCTAAAAGTGTGCAGTTAATATAACTATATATCTCTTCCCAGCAAATACTCGTAGTACCAAAATTCAATTCAATACAATGTTTTTTAATTAATTGTTTTTAAGTTAGGTCTATGTGTTAAGGTAATGACAACATCAAAGCAATATATTAACTGAAAATAAATTAAGATGAGTATGTTTTTAATAGATATTTGATTTTTTCTTCTTTTTTGCTTTAGTTTGTGTATTGATGTTAAATTTGATCCTATTTTAGTTAACATTGTTAGTCATCTTTCATTTCGCAAGTGACCGCGGTAGCCTAGTGGTCAAGGTAACGAACTCGTGGCCAGTGTAAGTGTCGCGTCATTGAGTTCAAGCCTAATCACGCCGAAGACTCACCGTGTAGGAGGGTGATGCACGTAAAATCTGTCGAGGCTCAAAGTCAATACTCCCGTTAGTGCGGTGGGGAATTTTGGAAAGTTGGTGGAGGTGCTAGCTCAGGTGCCTTCTTCGTCACCAGGCCATGGTTCAAAATTAATAGGTCCGTCGCCAAAAGCCCAAGGGTAGGTAAATAGCGTGAAATTAATATTTACTCATTCATGAACTTGTGGCTGACGTGTCATGAGTTCAAGCCCTAATACCACTGAAGACCGCTGTGTAGAGGGGTTGATGCATGTTACATCTGTCGAGGATCAAAGTCCACCCGTTTGCTTGTTGTGCAAGTTTGGAGAGTAATGACAACTCGGGTGTCGTCCTCGTCACTTAACCGAGCTTCAAAACTGCGCCATCTCTCACCAATAGCCCACGTGTTGCTTTATAGTGTGACGTTAATAAGCACTCGCTTCCGCTTGGCGAATTATTGTCATAATATTGAATGGAAGCTAACAACAGGGGGGGGGATGTTGGCGCAATAAATCTCTGTTTTATATCACTCGTTGTGTAATATGGGAACTAGAATTTCGCAACCATATTATGTGAAACAACAAATCAATAATGAAATTTGTATTATATATATTAATAAATAACTTGGTTTTTAATACATTCAAATTAAAAATAGAAAAAGGAAAGAAAAAGCTGTTAAAATGTAAATAAGTTAATTTAAATTAGACAAAAAGTATAATTTTAAAATCAGAAATTTATTTTAAATGATAGAAGAAAATTCTTTTTAAGAGAATCATTATTTGAATTTAAAAAAATAATTCAATAAGTTTAAATTAGAAACTGATGATTGATAAATAAACAAAGGAAAACCTTCCTTTTAATATAAACACTGAATGTTGCCGAACATGGTATTAGATAAGTTATATCAGTTTTGGGGAACAAATATATTACTTGGAGTTTTAAAACATTTGATTCGGGTTCGGTAACTTATATAATTTTACTTTTCTGGAGATTATATCAATGAAATATAATTAATACCTAGCTAAGTGAGTTTTCTTTAAAGATTATTTATTTTACTTACTACCTGAAAAATTAAATGCGTTATACACATTTTCAAAAGATGTAAATCGAAGTGAAAGCAATAACTTGGAATTGCCGTAAAGATAGCGAAAATAATTTTAAGATGTAACCCAAACTCTGTCACATGAAATCAAATCAGGTATTATGTTACAGTTTACGAAACAAAAATGACGGTCAAAATTAGTTTCTTTTTGGATGCTGTCTCTGAAATTGCTGTCCAAAAGCTTACTTGTGTATTTAACTTACTTCATCCTTAAAATTTTCATGCTTAGCATTATAATACTTAGAACTTTGTTAATAGGGCTTGAAAG
>BMAO01037102.1:0-21612 GCA_019973975.1 Trichonephila clavata
AACAAATTATTCGATGTTGTCCATTTTGTTATTCATTTCTCCATTGGAATGTGTGTCTAAATAACTAAACCTGCTTTTCCTTATGTTCCTCATTTCGGGTGACGTGGGAACAGGATTTTCTTTATTCCTTTCATTTTCGTCGTCGAAATCAGCATCAATGATATTTTTTGAGCTTTGAACAAACTCTAAAATGTCTTTGTCTGCCATAATTGGGGCTATACACGCATTGTCATCATGTATATCAGTGGACATCAAACTTTTTCAACTATCATGGAACCCCTAGAACTTGAAAGTGTTTTCGTGGAGCTCCATTCTATACACATATACTTCGAAAATATATCTCAAACAATATTAAGTAGGTAAACATGTTATAGGTACTTTATGTAAGCTATTAAAAATAACTGCATTTAATATTAAAAAACTCTAATCTAATTTTTTAGTATAATTTACTCATTAATAATATTAAATCATGATCACAAGAGGAAAAATGCATGTGGGGAAAAGGGGAAAAAATGCATGAAAATTTAATAGTTTGGGGGGGGGGGAGCGCTGTATTTTTTTCCTGTTAACCGATATTTTGTCTTGAGTGTATTCGCTTTAAACGCATTTTCACTGAATAATTGAAATGATTAGTATTGTAGATAAATAACTTATTCTACTTAAACTTGTTTTAAGGTATCCGAATACGTTGAAAATGACCAAATTCAGTCAAGACAGATATTTTTTTTTTTTATTTTATTGAATAGAGCTATCTTTTGACTTTACGAAATATACTTTGTTTTGTTTCTACGCTACCTTAGAGGCCACGTTACAATCAATTTTATAAAGTTAGAAAAACGGAAGTGGGTTTTTGATCTACCGAACTGGGGCATTTAAATTGCTCAAAATCTATCATGGCGAGTCTGATAACTCAAAATATTACGAATGTATTTCTATAAAACTTTTTGAGCCTGATATTTATGTTATTTTCTAGAGAATGTACTGAGCGAGAGTGAGAGAAAATATTAACGTCGCACTGATTAGCAACACGAGAGCTTTGGCGACGGTCCGCGTAATTTTGAACCATGGTCAAGTAACGCGGACGACACCTGAGCTGGCACCCCCCTCTCCAACTACCACACCAACGGGGGGACGTTTGAGCTCTCGACAGATTTAACGTGCATCGCGTCCCTACACGGCGGGTCTTTAGTGGTACTAGGATCGAACTCATGACACGCTAGCCATGATCCGATGCCTAGACCACTCGTCCACCGAGGCGCCCTGAGAATGTACTAAAATATTTCTTATCGTATGAATACTTTTTGAGTTATGGCTTATTATTTAAATAATGGTCTCATAAAAAATGTAACATTTCTTATTATTTTTACTCAATCAGCTCTAAAATTTTCAAATTTTAATAAAAAACTAAAATTTTAGTACATTTTCTAGATAAATGCATTTAATTTTTTTTTAGTAATACTTTAATATATGTTTATTACTTTTTTCTCTAACTGCTTTGCAGTTTTTCAAAAATATTGCTGAAATTTCACTTATAATTGTGATTTTTGTAAAATTAGGCAATTTATTTTGAAATTTGATAGCTAAATAGTAATATTTATTAGTATTGAGTCCTAAAAGAGCATTTATAATGTTTTAGTATACTATTTTGTTAAAAAGTGCTCCGAACGTGTTCGGATACTTTACAAAATGGTAAAAGAATTCGTTGTTTCCCAAATACGTAATACCCAAATACTTTTGATTTTGCGCTGGCTGCAGTAGCCAAATGGTCATGGTTTCGGACTTGTGGCCGGCGTTGTCGATGGGCAGATTTGAAACTAGTACCACTGAAAATATGCCAATTAAATGATCTGATATACATTAAATCAATCTAGGTCATCCTGTTGAGGTTAAAGTCTTCCTATTGGAGCGGTATGGAATTTAGGAGAGGGAAAGAGGAACGGAAAAATTGGGTCTTATGAAAAGGCTAATTTTTCGGATATCAAGGAAAAGATAACATGTGCTATCGATAACATAGATAGTATCATGTTGAGTAGAATGTGGCAAGAGCTGGATAATCTCTTTGATGTATGCCGCTTGACCAAGGGTTTACATATAGAACAGATGTAAAACATGTAAATAAAACGTGAATTTTTTCTGCATTCTTTCATATGTTCTTTTTTCCTATGTTCGTCTTAGTTGTTTTACTACAGCACTTCGAAACCTTGGAGGGAATCATGAGTAACCATGTATTTCTGCAAAAACCACTACAGTTTCAAATTTGCTTAAAAGTTAGTTTTAATGGATTCCTGTTTTATGGGACATGAAATTCGATGGTTCATTCTAATTAAGTTTGTCGCTTCGTATCTTTCTGATATTATGAATTATCTGTTTATGCATAAAAAGATAATTTGAAACTGACTTACGGTTGTCTTAGGTTCCAGAAATTCGTAGTTTAGTTAGAATGAAAAGAAGCCAGGTGTAAAAATATGAGGGCAAGTATACTAAAAAGATTTTATTGACGAAAAACTCAAGGCACAAAACAAGATGTTGAATCAGATAATAATGCAATAAATTAAAAGTCAGAACTCCAAATTCTCAAATTACACAAAACGATGCCACAAAAATACATAAATAATGTACCAAAAATGCAGAAAAAAGAACGATTAATTAGAATTTTTAATAAATATAATTCATTTATGGATGATATATATATATATATATATATATATATATAGTCTGTCTCTTAGTACACTTTATAAAATATTAACCTTTTTAAAAATTCCAATTCTCTAATTAAAACTTTTTATAAAATGTGATTACGGGTAAAATTCTCATCGATTCTATTTGAAATAAAAGAAGTTAAAAATTTAAAAATAACATTTTAGCATTGTTAAGCCAAAAGAAAAGAACCTAAAAAATCCCGTTATTCAAGAGAGAATTATTAAAAGAAATTGTTAGCATTATAAAAATTAATTGCAATTAAACATTTTACTATTTATGTATTTCCTTCCTTAAGAAATTTTAAAAATCCATTGTAAGAAAAATTGAAGATCACTTAAAAACTTGGTTCTTGGGTTCATTTTAAAAGAAATTCTTGAAAAAGCATTTTATATCATTTTGAATTCATTCCTGACGACTTTTCTTATTTGATCCTCGTTTCCTCATAAGTAGTATTTGCTTTAAGTTCGATTTCCTTCTAATACAAAGATGGTAAGAGAAACGCAATGTGGCTTTTTAATAAAAAAAATCTTTTTAAATTAATTTTAACAAATAAATAAAACCGTTTTTTTATAGAGAGTCTGAGATAAGTAAAAAATCTTTGTCACTTTGACATCAAATCCTACACTGCGTTCATTGCAGCTATTCTTATTAAAATATGCACCGGAATTCCCTGAGTTAATATAAATCTCGAATGAGAATATATACTTAAAAATAACATATTTCATTCCAAACTGTCAATTTAAAAGGAAATAAAACAATAAACAGATGAAATTCAGGCGACAGAATAATTAAAAGCCATTTTATCTAGATTTTTTAATGAAAACTCTCTGTTACATCAAAAATATTTTAATTTCCTGTTCTTTCTGAGCAGATTTATTTTCCTTTCTCGACTCCATTTTAAATGTGTTGTTTATTTCTGTTTAGACAGAACGATAGTAATAAATTTGCGAACATATAATTGAAAAAGAAAATCGTTTTGTTAGCGTATTATTTATAAAAGACTCATAAATATTAATGGATAAAGTATTTTTCAGTATTCATAGTATCCAATTTAGTCATGCATCAGCAAATGTCGCAAACATAAGAGATTATCAGCGAGGGATTCAAATAGCGATGGTTATCTGAAATTTGATTATATTTAGATAATACTGTCACGATATTTATAAATAAAAATTAGTTTTTATAAATGAAAAGTAACATGTTTTTAAGACAGGTCAACATATTTAGGAAACGATTCAAATCAGTTTTTATTCAATTCCTACTCTCTCTATTAGCTCACTCTCTCTCTATATTTATCTTGTTCAAATTTTCAATCGTTAATAAAAGGCATTTTAAAGCACTCAATTCAGCTGAAATTTTATATACAGAATTTTTTTGGATGACAATACAATAATTTAATTATAATTAGTAAAAATTAATTGATTAAAAGTAATTATTCAAAGAATTAAAAATACAGCCACTTTGGCATCATTTTTGGTGACTTAGCAACCATTTTGGCGTGTCAAAATTTGAAAAGTTTTTTTCTCACATTTTAAAGCGCTCATTTGAGCTGAAAATTTCTATACACCATTGTTTTGGATTACAATATGATAATTTAATTATAATTAATTAAAATTATTGACTGAAATTAATTATTTACAGAATTACAGATGCAACCACGTTGGCTTCATTTTTAGCGACTTGGGTCAAAACCATAAAATTCTTTTTTTCACGTTTCAAAGCTGAACATTTGAACTGAAATTTTGTACACACGATTATTTTGGATGGCAATGCGATGCTTTAATGATAATTAATAAAAATTAATTGCCATTTAATGTCGTGATTCTCTGTTGTATGTATATATATATATATATATATTTATTTTAATTGTAACTATTTTAATAAAAAGTAATTAAAATAAACTTTTTTTGTTGAACTAAGTAGAAATTGACTTTTTCTTTTTTTATATTGCTTGTTTTTGTTGGAAATATACCTGCTATTGTTGTTTCAAATGTCCTTGTAGCAGGAAAGCCTACACCAAGTCCATTTGACTTTTCTGCATAAGAATGTTACGAGCCAGATTTTGTTCTCCTAACAACTGTCCCAAGGAAATGCCCCTACAGTCCAAAAGATGAGCAGGAGAAGCACCTTCAACCTGCTTTTACCTAAATTTTCTAACTGACCTGGAATTTACGCTTGGCAAAGTATAAGCAGACCGTGATGCTATTTAATAATACCACCATGAGCCGTGTCGTATCTAATTTACATAAAACTTTGTAAAAAGTTCTTTTGTCTTTGACATCAGTTCTTTCCTTAACATATATAAATGCATGTGATCTGCTTGTTCAAGAGAGATTGAGGAATTATTATTATGACTGTTATCATGATGGAATGTTGGATTAATATGTTTACGTTTGAAAATTTAACTGTTTGTTTTAACATTAATAAATTCAATGTTTAAAGTTTCTTAGACATTGACTTTTAATGGTTTTTGAGTCTCACTGCATGAATGAACGTAGATTAATTTCATTATAATCCACATCATAGTTTATGAGCCTCAACATTGTCCAGAACCAATTTTAAAATTAGTTTGAAGTTAAGAAACATATAACCTAGAAAATCTTTCTATTACAAAAGGATTTCTGAGTAGGGTGGGCAATACGATGGAAACGATACAAGTTGAAAGTATTGCCTCAAGAAATTCTAATAACTCCCATACGTGAAAACAAGATTTTACTGCAATCTTAATGAATCGTGACTGCTGCGACTTTACAAAAGGTAGAGAATAGCCACCGTTAGAAGATTCCAGTAACAAGGAGAAATTTGATTTCAGAACCCGTAAAAACTGTGCCTTCTCAACCATTTATTTGAGTACTACTAAAGATTTAAGACCCCTAATATCTAATTCGACCTATGGAAAAGATGCATGGGATATCCTGGATGTTGTGACTCGAGAAAACTATTCTTCTCCGATTTCAATATTCTTTTAATTTCCTTCGACACGCAGGATAAATGAGGCTATTTATAGTTTTGAATTAATGAAGCTATTTACATGAAATGATTAATTATTTGAGCACACGCTCTTTAAAGATAAAATATTATACAGTTCTTTTGCTAGCGTAAAACGTAACTACTTACAATATTCCAAAAATTTATTTAACTAAAATTCTGCTACCAGATTAAAAGAGAATAAACAAACGCGAAACAAATATTAAATAATATAAAACTGGAAATGTTGAATTTATTAAGAGTGGCAACACTGAACAAACATTTCCAGTCTGATAGTAGAACTAGACTTATTGGTCTGCTCGATATATTTTTCTCGTGAAGAATTCAAGAAGGAGAAATGATTTGACTTTTTGCTGCAAGATTTGGGAAAATAATTAACAATCTTTTTGATTGTGACGAGCTATCATGTTGAACAGTCTCCTATACTCCAACGTCTACGCGGATAGACAAGGGACACGTTGTGTAGAAGTGTTGCTGACTACCCTTCATCTAGCCTTGTTTCTGATCCTTGGAAAGAGAAATTGCAAAATTCCCTGTACTTTTTCACTTTCCCTCGTTTAAATATATATAAGGCATCCCAAAATTCATGCAAGAAGTAATTTTTATAAAAATCACACGTTTATAATTAAAAATTGTAAATTATTGATTCATAAACTATACTATATAAGGTTATAGAATATATATATATAGTCAAAATTTCTCTACAAGAGAGGGATGAATAAGCATTAACCAAAACTGAAAAAATTGAAATTGCAAGTTAACCAGACAATAGATTTTAGAAAGGATATATGAAAAAATAAAAATAATAAAGTTAAAAAGAAAAATATGGATGCTACAGTATTATAAACATTGCTGACTTAGAACAGCTCTTATGCATAAAATAATTTATATAAAAGTGGGGTTGAACATGTTTTTTGGCTAGCCAACCTTCCCCCTTTCTGTTAATCTGTTAATGATGCTGAGCAAAAACCTATTGAAAATAATGGATAGAATACCTAAATCCATTACAAGAAAAATGTAACTTACCTAAAAATTGCATTAAAAAATGCACGCTAAATTTGAGTATAGTAAACAAGTTATTGCCAGATTCTGTACCGAAATGCAAATTCAAAGCATGGGAATGGCTGAATAGTAGCACTAAGCTACAGTATAAAAAGAAGAGAAATTAAAAAAATTAAATAGTGTGTATAAATGCTACCATTACTTGAGGGACGCTAGAATTTTAAATGTATTTGAATATTAAGGGGACTTGGCACATTTCAAAAGCCGAAAATCGATGAAAATATCGATTTTTCAATTTTTACTTTGAAAAGTAGTTTGATACCTCTGGCGTAACACTGTGCGAAGTTTTGAAACTATCTGATTATTTTAAATGTAGTAAAATGTATTTAAAATATTTTGACAGCTCT
Organism: Trichonephila clavata; assembly: GCA_019973975.1. Classification (NCBI taxonomy): domain Eukaryota; kingdom Metazoa; phylum Arthropoda; class Arachnida; order Araneae; family Nephilidae; genus Trichonephila; species Trichonephila clavata. Next base: position 7,098 of record BMAO01037102.1, read on the forward strand.
GACCAGCTGCTTAAATGCCACGCCCCTCAATGTTTACACTTTTTTACTTGAAAATAAATCAATATCTATATATATAAGGAGAAAAGCGACTCACTCACTGACTGACTGACTAATCACAAATTTCTGGAACTATTCAACCTACAGACTTGAAATTTGGTAGACATGTTCCTTTGATAGAGTAGACATCAGCTAAGAAAGGATTTTCGAAATTCGAAACACAAGGGCGTTACGGGGTTAAGGGCTTTAATAATAATTGTTTCCATGTTTAAACTACTTGATGTACAATCTTGAAATTGGGTAAGCGGATTCCTTTCAGAGAGTAGAGATCCCTACAAAATGAGTTTGCTGAAAATCGACCCCAAGTGGCGTTCAGGGGCTTAGGGGCGTTATAGATAATTATTTCCATTTTTAAACTATTTGACGCACTGTCTTTAAATTTGATATATAGATTCTTTCGTAGAATAATGATCAGTTACAAAACGGGTTTTGTGAAAACAGACTTCTAAGTGGCGTTGCGGGGATTAAGGGGCGTAATAGATAAATATATCCGTTTTTAAACTACTTCACCTACCTGCTTGAAAATTGGTAGGTAAGTTTCTTTCCTGGAGTAAATATCCGCTACAAAATGGGTTTTGGGAAAATTGACCCCCAAGGGGTGTTGCGCGGGGGTTTAAGGGGCGTTATAAATTCCTATTTTTAAGTTATTAGACGTACAGTCTTGAAACTTAGTAAGCAGATTCCTCTCATAGGGTAGAGATACGCTAAAAATGGGTTTCGTGAAAATTGCCCCAAGTGGCGTTGAGGGGACTTAAGGGGCGTTATAGATAATTATTTCCATTTTTAAACTATTAGACGCACAGTCTTTATATTTGATAAAGAGATTTCTTTCATAGAGTAGAGATCAGCTATAAGAAGGTTTTGTGAAAAAAGACCTCTAAGTAGCGTTGCAGGGGATAAGTGGCGTAAGAGATAAATATTTTCGTTTTTAAACTATTTGACCTACCTGCTTGAAAATTGGTAGGAATGTTTCTTTCATGGAGTAAATATCCCTACAAAACGGGTTTGGAGAAAATTGAACCCCAAGGGGTGTTGCGGGGGTTAAGGGCAGATATAATAATTATTTCTTTTTTAAACTATTAGACTCACAGTCTTGAAATTTGGTTAGCAGATTCCTCTCATAGGATAGAAATACACTGCAAAATGTGTTTTGTGAAAATCGACCCCTAGGTGGTGTTGTTCGAGGGCGTTATTGATAATTTTTTTGCATTTTTAATTAATTGGACGCACAGTCTTCAAATTTTGCTAAGCAGATTCCTTTCAAAGAGTGCAATTCCCCTACAAAATGAGTTTTCTGAAAACAGACCCAGAAGTGGCGTTGCGGGGGCTCAAGTGGCGTTATAGACAATTATCCCATTTTTAAACTGTTAGACGTACAGTCTTGAAATTTGATAAGCAGATTCCTTTCGTAAAGTAGAGAACCGCTACAAAATGGTTTCGCGAATATCAACTACTAAGTTTAATTTCGGGAGATTAAGAGGCTTAATCGATAAATATTTCCATTTTTAAACTACTTGATCATCCTGCTTGAAAATTGGTAGGCATGTTCCTTTCATGAAATAGAGTTCCTCTAACAAAGAGTAAAATGAAAATTGACCTAAAGATGTTTGCGAGGGGTCAAGAGGAGTTACAGAAAAAAATTCCTGTTTTTAATTGTTAGACCGTTATACTTGAAATTTGTTAAGCATGTTTCTTTTGTTGAATAGGGATCCACTAAGAATAAATTTTAAGCAAATCAAGTTCTGGGGGTTGCAGGGGTTACTGGGACGTATTGACAATAAAAATTACTTTTTTCGAGCTACAAGGTCTATAATAATGAAATTTGGTTTGCATTTTTCTTTTGTAGAATTGAAATCCGCTAAGAGCGGTAATTTTGGAAAACGGCTCTCAACGGGATTACGGGGATATTTATAGTAAAACTTTTGCTTTTTTCTGTTAGATTTAGACTTGAAATTTGGCTTGCATGTTCAATTTACGGAGTAGAGATCACCGAAAATTGGTTTTGCGGGAATCCACTTGTTTTTGAGTTACGAAAGAGCAAACATCATTCTATGCTTCAATTTTAGAGATTTTTAGAAAATACAAATTAGATGAGTTCTGCCTTTTTTTTTATCAACAGGTGACAGTTACAGGTATAAGTATATTTTTGAATTCAATCGAATTCTTAATGCTAGGACTTAGATATCAATAATTTATACATATATATAAGCAGTAAAAATTTATAAAACATCTTGAAATACCCAGCGAAGCGGGCGGGTAAACAGCTAGTTTTATATAAAAAACTTCACAGAAGAAGAACCCTTTAAGCTGTAACTGTAACTATCAGCCAAGTTGTTTGTTTACATTAGCTTTGCCATTTTTGCTTGCTGTGTGCTTTTTAGTTTGATTACTTTTTTATTTCATAAAAAACCTAAAACAGCATTTTTTAATGCTATTTCAATCATAATTCATTCATTCTTTTAGTTTTATCAGTTGTTATTATCGATAATATGCCTCTTGGGAAACGTTCATTGCGTGCTTTGCAAATGAATGAAAAACAATGGCGTAAAGAGAACGTTGATTGTGAAGTGATTAAAGATTCATTAGTGTCAAATGTACGCCTTGAAAAATTAAATACTGAGGTAAAAAAGGATACCTCTGCTGTTGGACATTATATATTGGTGGACTTCAACCAAGTTAATAATCTACTTTTAAGTGCAAAGTGCCAATATTGTGAAAAACAAACTTTGAAACTGAAGCTTGGAGCCAAGTTGGGATTTTCATACAATTTAAAACTATTGTGTAGCAACTGTGATGAAAACAAAACTGTTGTAAGTACTTCTCTAAAGTCTGGTCCTACCAGCCATGATGTGAATTTGAGAATAACTCAAGCCTTTTCACACATTGGGAAAGGTTATTCAGCCATAGAAAAGTTTTGTAGGGTGGTGAATATGGATCCTTTTTCATCAACTACATATGGGAAGTGTGCAAGAAGGCTGGATAACGCATACATTCTGGCATCTGAAAACATATTTGCGGAAACCCACAGAGAGATTAAAGATGCGTACAAGAATGAAGCTCATAGTTCTGCTGAAATCACAGACCTAAGGGTTAGTTTTGATGGTACGTGGCTAACTCGTGGTCACTCCTCACTCATCGGTGTAGGGTGTGTTATAGATATGCTCACCGGTTATGTCGTTGACTTTAAAGTGATGAGTAAGGTGTGTCGTCATTGCTCTGTGGCAAAAAATAAGTTAGACGAGTCAAGTGCTGAATTCAGCATATGGTATGAAGGACATAAAAGCGAATGTGATATAAACCATTTGGGCTCATCTACATCGATGGAAATAAAGGCTGCATTAACTTTATGGAAAAGATCCACATCACTCGGATTTCGTTATATCACAGTTTTATCCGATGGTGACTGTAAAACATTTCATTACTTGGTTGAGAAAAAAGTGTACGGACCGGATGTTGTGATAAAAAAGGAAGAATGCATAAATCATGCCAGTAAGCGGTTAGGAACAGTTTTGAGATCTACTGTTAAAGATTGTCGTGCTCAAGGTATTTCTTTAGGTGGTAAAGCTCATGGTAGTTTGAAAGAAGCTACAATTAAGAAATTAACCACTTACTACCAAAAGGCTATTTTGAGAAACAAAAGGGGATGTGAAAGCTATGAAAACAGCAATATATGCTACCTTGTTGCATAGCATTTCTACAGATGCTAAACCTCAGCATTCAAAGTGTCCTGCAGGAGTAAAATTCTTGGTGTTTCTACCAATCTGCGATTGCTCTAACGGTGAAAAACCAAGAAATCATAAATTAAATGTAGGAACACCAATAAATGAAGAGTGCCTTCCAAAAATTCTTCCAATTTACCAATGACTTGCATCTAGTGAATTGTTAGAAAGGTGTATTCGATGTGGAACACAAAATGCAAACGAAAGTTTGCATAGCATGATTTGGGTAAAGTGTCCAAAAGAAATTTTTGTGAATAAAAGACGTGTTAACCGGGCAGTAACAGAAGCTGTCTGTGAATTCAATAAGGGTACAGCACGAACCATAGAAACACAGAAAGCATTAGGTGTAGCTACTGGAGGTTCTACCAAACAACTTGCTACTATCTCAGGTTGTCGAAAACGACAATTTAGAAAACGTCGTCAAAATACCAGTAATAAGCTGGCTCTTAAGCTTATTAAAAAAGCTATATATAGAAAATAATTATTAGCTAAGCGAAGAGAAGGAATGAATTATGTGGCGCAGGCCAATTTTAAAATAAAACTGTTTTGGAAAAATAGTGAATTTTAGATTTACATGTTTTACTTAGATATTGAATTAAATAGCAAATTAATTTTAAAAAAAGTTTTTAAATTTTCTCTATTGTACATTTCATGTACTTTCATTTTATTTATTTTATGTATTTCATTTATTTTTGAATATATTTAATATATGTTTCTTGCAAAAATAAGTCAGATAATGATATTTCCCATTTTTCGTAATTTTGAGGTCAGACAGGCTTTTTATAAAAAGCTTATATTTTTGTTTAATGTTTTGAAATTGAATTGTTTTATGCTTTATTTTAATGGTATATATCTATACAATATATTAACAACTTATTACAAAATTTAGATATTGTTTTGATATTTATTTACCGATTTGTATTCTTCAAATTGCGTTTTCTCAGTTTGAGTTTTTTCATGAAAACACGATCTTTAAAAGTACAAAACTTCTACAGATATTTATGAAACAACTTGAATTTTCGTCTGTATGTTTATTACAATGTACTTAATAAAATTAGGGATCCATTTTTCAATATTTTCATTAGAAAAATTTTTCTAAAAGAAAATGTAGCAGAAATCATGCTTTTTTAGCCTTTTTTTCATTGTTGTATACATTTTAATATTTTTTTTTCCAAACCTAATTTGTTTATTGCAAACTCGATCTCTAAAGTTATTGCTAATAGTCTTATAAGCCTAAAAAAATTTGGTGTGAAAACAAAGATAATTGTACAAGAAGAAAAAATTTAAAAATCATTAAAATTTTTTAAAAATTTTAATTTTTAAAATTTTTATTAAAGTTAGCTTTATTTTTCGTGGTAAAATTTCTTTTATTAATAGTAACTGTTTATAATATACACAAAGGATATTTTAAAACCCTTAAATAAAAAAAAATTGAAAAAAGGTGCCGAGTCCCCTTAAAAAATTTCTACGGTTAAAATAAAACTAAGAGATTAAGTAATTTTACCTAATATTAGAATATGGAGTTAACTTTATCTAGGATAATTGTTAAATTTATAATAATAAACTATTAATAATCCAAGGAATTTCAATCCTTACTATTTAGAATTTCTTTATTGGAATAACTATTATTAAAATTAATTGGGTACTTTTGAATTAAACAATACTTTATAAAAGGTTTATAGTTTTTATTTATTTATTTTTACTTTTTTGAAAGAAGGAATTTATTGCGTTGTATGTAGTTATAATATTTCTGAATATAGAAACATGTGTGTGTACATTACTTTCCCAATTAGATACTCCCAATAACATATGAGCTTGTCACTTCAAAAATTACCAAGATAAGAAACCCAAATGTCGCTAAATTACTCGGCCAATAGACGACAAATTCTGACCACCAAAACTGAAAATTACATGACCACAGTGCGTTTTATAATATTATTAGACCAGGGGAATGAATTGTTCTTTTGTATAATGCACCATTTTTAATAATCTTGAATGGTCAGGTGTAATGTGATCCTTTTTTCCACGCAACAGTTCTTCATGTAAATAAATTCTAACCTTGCGTGAATTTTGAGACACCCTTTATATATATAGTGTATTTATATGTTTTGAAGGGGATTTCAAATAAGAGACAAATTTTTATAAATACAATAACTTGTGAGTCAACACGTAAACAGAGTAATAAAAATTTAATAAATAACAATTTAAATTATCTTTTAAAATAATAAATAGTACCGTGTGCTAATAAATGTAAACTCCTTTCAATATGCGAGTTATTCTTTCAGGATTTCAACATATCTTTGTAGTACACTGGTGTCCAAAAGTTAAGCATAATTGATAATTATGTGAATACAGAAGGAACTGTAAATCAGAATGGCGGGAAACGTTATGCGAGTGTAAAATGGATATAAAATAAGGAAGCAAATCAAAAGAATGATAATAATTAATTTTATTATCCAAAGTAGCAGTTTGAAAGAAAACTGAGCATAGCAAGGATTCACACTTTAAAGAAAAAATGAAAGAAAACATTAAATAAAATACTGATGCTGCAGTTTAATAAGGCGTGTTGTCACCTCTGATGGCCAGGCACGCTGCACAGCGATTTACCATACTTGCTATGAGATGATGAATGAGTTGTGGGCTCAAAAGGTTCCAAGCTTCTTGGAGAGCACTCTTCAGTTCTGTAACGGAGCTTGGTGGGTGCGAAAGAGCTGCAATTTGGTCTCCCGAGCATATACCATACATGCTCGATAGGATTTAAATCAGGGGAGATCGTAGGCCACGACATGCGCTGGATGTTTTCCGTTTCAAAGAAGTCATCAATCAGCACCGCTCGGTGACATGGCGCATTATCATCCATGAATATGAAGTCAGGACCAACAGCCCCTCAAAACAAGCGAACATAGGGCTCAAGAACTTCGTCTCTGTATCTTTGAGCAGTCACAGACCCCGTGTCAAAGAAATGGAGGTCTGTGCGGCCGTCCATCATGATGCCTGCCCATACCATTACTCCCCTTGATGGAAAAGGATGTCTTTCCGTTATGTTTCTTGGTTCAAAACGTGTTCCACGTTCTCTCCATATCGTTACCTACCGAGAATCACTACTCAGACTAAACCGGGACTCGTCACTGAACATCCCATTGGCCCACTCTCCCACACTCCAATGTTGATGTTTCAAACTCCAGTTCAAACGAGCGCATTTATGCACAGACGTGAGTGAAATGCAAACTGCTGGTCTTCTGGCATACAGGCCAGCAAGATTGAGTCTCCTGTAAACAGTTTGTCTCGAAATTCGTATTTCTGTGGCGACTGTGGGCACCGAACTCAGTGCTCTGGCAGTACTGCCCCTCTGACGTCGCACACTTATTACCAGATATCGGTCTTGGCAAGGGGTCGTGACTCTTGGTCGACATGATACTGGTTGTCTGGTAACATCTCCCGTTCTTTGAAACTATTGCCACAGTCTTGAGATCACAGACTAGTCCACATTCAGAATTTGAGACACTTCGGTTTGGAATCGTGAGGATTCCAGCATTCCAACGATTCTTCCTTTCGTAAGCATGTCCAATGGGCGTCTTTGTGCCATAATTCACCTTGTTTGATGGTTAACAACGTTACTTCGCACAGCAGTTGCATTAAACTTGTCTGAACTGCCTATGCTGCGTGAATCGGTTTCTCCGCGTTCCGACATGCGCTGGTGTTTCGCGCAGGACATAGTCGACTGAAAAGTTTTGCATAAACCCAATGTTTCTTCGTCACCCAATTAATACCCACAAGAAATTTGGAATAATTTTACGAATATTTACTCCATGTTTTTCGCATTTTACGATTTATGCTTAACTTTTGGACACCAGTGTAGGTGCACTTATATTTATTTTGAAATATTATTTGTTTTAGTATGTATTGTGTTTTTGAATGTAAGTTTAATTTCTTGACAAGAGAGGAATGTAACGAGAAAATTTATTTTGTTATTTTTCAGATAAAAACTGTTTTTAAATATTCTACAGGAAAGAAAAGATCAAGATTTTTTCTGATATCGTATTCTATTGTTCTCACACTTCAATCGCCTTAATACCTTTCTCTCTCACAAATAATTTTCTTATCGAAAATAAATAACAAGATTTTATTGACGACTTGCACTTCATCTGACGAGGTTCCAATATCAGTCTCGAAGTTATTTTAAAAGTATGCCCCGAAATCTGTAGATCAATATTTGGTAAACGTCTTAGGAGTTCGTTACTTAAGTTACTTTACGATGAGGTAAAGAAAAAAATAACAGTCCTAAAGTTTTTATTTGTATTATGTTGTAACTCTTTTAAAGTTCTTTCCCAATCTCATTGCAGGCTGTGTAGTTTTCCCGGAAGTTTTAATATAAAGGGATCTTTTATTTTTTTATTCATTAAATCTCTCTTGTTTAACTTCGCTTTTCTTGTTGATTTTAGATCGGATTACCGAAGGAAGGAAACAAAAAATTTGAGTTTCGTAGAAGAGACAGATTTGACAAGTCGATAAGTCCATCCAAGATAGTTTTTTCAAGTTTCTTTTTGTTCTTCTTAAGAATATTGACGCAGAGTAACACTATTTTTGTGATATTTTTTTTGCCTGTCAAACAAATTTAGATCAAAGCGTTAATGGTTATTTTTTCCTGAGATATATTTGAAGCCCTCTCAGTTTCTTGATACTTTTAATTTGACTTTCGTCAGAAATTTAGCTTTGTATAGAAAAGGGGATCATGGGTTCTTTTGAAAAAAGAATTATTTTAAAAAACAAACAGAATATGCGATTTATGTATTCTTTTATTATGTTTCCTATGGGAAATGTATTCTTTTATTATGTTACCTAAGAGAAATGTATTTTTTATTTTGTTTCTTATGAGAAATGTATTCTTTTATTATGCTTCGTATGGGAAATTTATTATATTTCCTGCTGGAAAAGCATTTATGTTGCATTTACAATTGGAAATAAAACAAAAGAATACAGGAGAAAATACAGATCATTGAAAAAATTAACGACAGGATTATTTTTTCGATGAATTGCCATGCGAAAATGCTCCAAATAGATATAAATAGTGCTATAGAATGCCCAAAACGTAAACACATAAAAATATTTTTTTTTTAAAAAATTAAATGATAGAAAGAAATTAGCTTTGAACACAATTGGATATTATAATAGAAACTTCAATGCGATAGCAAAAAATATCAGCCTTTAATAGGCAAAAGATAATGCCTGACTATTATTTAGAGCTTACAGCACTATTCGAAATTAAATGCAAGGCTGTTGACGAATTTTCGAAACACTGCTACTTATTCTTGAAGTGCAAATCGAAGTTGTTGCTGGTAGAATTGTTGTACAGTAATCTGTTGTTGTTACTAATGCCACCTGTCTGACGTAGTCAGATTGAGGCCCACGATATTCATCATGTCATCGGGTTAGATGTATGCCTGTCGTTGGCCGTAGCCTTGAGCACCATGCAGGTGACAGTACGATTTGGCTCGGTTCCACCCCAATTTTGACGGAGAACACCTTGGGAGTGATCACCTTGGGTCCCACCTCTCTACCCCTACCTCTCCACCAATTTCACAAGAGAACTTGCGGCTCGACGGCTATTTAGAGTACCCCCATGCCGCGAAGGCACTATATATTTACAAACATCCATGCCTTCTCCGGGATTCGAACCCAGGCCCTATGGCACAGTAGTCAGCGTCGCTAACAACTATACCAGATGGCGACGTACAGTAATCTACAATGTTTGACTGGCTTCAGTTTGATCCGTGGACTTTTTTGGCAAGTCCTGTGGAGAATATCTTCACAAGCTTTTCAGTAGCCACTGTATCATAAAGAGATGCATGTGAAGAAGGAAAACTTCGGTACAATAAACAGCTGAGAATATGAAGATTGTCAGCAAGGATACTATGATATCCAAAAGCGAACTCTACTACTTTTAAAACCGGTCTCTTTCGATGTTGGAAGGATAATGGGATATACTTATCTTCGCTGATGTGTATATGTTCAAAATCCGTAATCAGACTAAACCATATTTCATAAGGAGTTCTCTATTCCATTGTTGACTACCTATTTTTTGTGCTTCTGGTACAACAATAAACGCCATCTTAGATGAGAAAGTGTTGGTGTGCACCTTGACGGCCATCGTGCAAATTGACCATCATGGTGCAGTCTTCTGTTGCATATATGTCTTACTATTTATTCCTCCTGTTGTCTGCCGTCTTCCCTTCAGTAGGATAACATACAAGCTGCACACCACATTAGTGACTCACGGAGGATAACTACTGAACAGTGGGGTAACTTTTTATGTAATTTTAAATGCCCCAAACTCATGAAATGCTTTAAGCAATTCGTAATTCCGACACCACACTGGTAAAATCTCAACTTTTCACCATTTTTCTAATGATTTGACCTCCTGCAAGGTCATCCAGATATTGTCTTTAGGATTCCTTTTGCATCAGTGCAATACTTCTTGATAACAAAAAAATATTCATGGAGTTAAATATATCAGATTGATAGAATTCTGACGCCATTTATGTAAAGAGAGATTTAAGTTTATTTTGAAAACTAAGAATTAAATTGAATACAAGACTCAATAATTTAATTTTTTAGTGAAAATATTGAGGCTGATCAGTTGCATTGCTAAAAGTACACTTTTGCACAAATTTATCCAATTCCATTTTTATACAAGTTTAGTAGTCAGCTAAATTTACCGATGTGAGCATCTAATAAAACTCTAAATATTGATCTGAATACGTTTTCTGCGTACTTGTTCATTCTAATGTTTATGAATAAACTCCAATGATTATATGACCAAAATATTCTTTCGTAACATTCTGTCACTAGAGAATAATTTAATTCTGACTGAAAAAAGTAAGACATTTCGAAATATATCAGTGTTCATAAATGCTACGATTTCTTTCCATCTCCCTTTGACCTTTTACATTTCGAAGTGGAGGAAAGGGACTCCAAATGTACCAAAGTTTTGCAATATCCCTATTTTTCCTTTCCATCTCAAGTTTAGTTTTAAGGCTGACTCTTTTCACTGTGAACAAAGTTTTCTGAAAAAAATTTCCCCTTTGGATAGTGCGTTATATCAAAACACCTTCTAGTCTGAATATTTGTGCATTCTGTTTTTTGTTGTTCTGTTTGGTATGAGCTGCAAAGTAAATACAAAACAAAAAGTAAGCCTTTCTCTTAGAAGTATTTTTACCCATTTCTAGTCAGTGGAAAACAATTTCAAACTGTATATCTCAGAGATGCTTTCAAATTTCAAATTTTACAGTCAGGTAACAATTTGGTGAAAATAATTTGTTTTGTGCAATGTATTCTAAAATTTTGTACTGTTTTAAACCCACTGAAAACTTTTCTGTTTAATTTATATCTCGGGTTAAATTATCATTTATTTATTTATATTCTACGTTTATTCTTTTTTCTATTTTTCAGGTATTTTAACTCATTTTCAATACATTTGATACGTGATAGCATTTTTCTTAAAACTGATTATGATCATTCAGACTTTAATAATTATTCATTAAATTAGACCTTGGCATACGTTGGAATATGAAATCTTTGATATTACCAAGAAATAACCGAGATATCTGCACAGAATTTATTCTGTTTGTTAAATGAACTTATGTTTGTAATGTTGTGTACTCATGTCCCACATATACCATCCCCCAAGAAGTAGATCTTCACTCACAGATGTTTCTGCCTCAGTAGAGAAATTGAAGACACTTTATCCTGTTAAATTGAAGAGAAACCATATAAATGATCATGAATAAGACTGATCAAAGTTAAGGTAGTATATGGAAATCTGTTCGTGAAATTTTACTGACCAAGGTTTTCGCTCAAGGACTTTACTTCCAAGCTATTCATTATTCCAATTTGCTTGATATGGACAATCTCTATCGATCATAAATAATAAAGCAAATTCATATTTAAGACTATAAAGTGCATAAGGTTTTAAGATCTGATCCCGATATTTCCGACCTGTGACAGGTCATCTGTTGGAAGTGTGTGGGGATGAACATGTGACGGATCGTTCCGCGTCCTTCCTTCAATCCTCTAGGAAAATCTAGGGTCTATCAATTCGAGCTTACTCGCAACGAACCCTCGGAAGAAACAACTATGATTATGCAGCTTAGGTCGGATATATATATAGTTTAGGTTTACAAGCTAGTGAGATCTTGAGATATAGAGAATCTGAGGAGAAGGATAGATTGCCACCAATCAGGTATTGTTCTATTTTTAGTACGTTTCAGAGATTAGACAGCGGAAAGAGTTTAATTGACGATTAGTCATATAGTTAAACTATAGCTCAGATAGTTAGGGGGCAGTGTATTTGATATATATATATATATAATTTGTGTGATCAATAAATAGATTGGTTAACTAACATGGCTAGCACCCTTCCCTTCCTCCCACACCTCTAGGCAGGGCCGAGAGAAGACCTCAGCCCTTATAAACATTCATCGATCTATCTCTACCTTAAGCCTACATTACCAAAATAGCTACTTTCCAATATATTAGAAGGAAAATTTTGCGTTCCTGTCTTTCTCCAAGTTGTAAGAACCTTTTAAAATTAGATGTTAAAAGAAACCTAAACTTCTAGAACATGGGTCCATTGGTGTTTATTACAGATTTGATGCTCTGTCTACAAATTAAAGCGATTTCTATATGAAACAAATACCCTTGGATTTTTTAGTTTAAAAGTCCTTTTTGTTAGGCACTTCCAGCGGAAGCTAAAACGTCTGAACTTAACTGCTAAGTATTAGACTCTGTTATGTAGGAAGTTCTTACTATATATTGATCTTGAGAAGCAGATTATATACGCTTACGACCTTGCCCGGTCTTCTTAGAACTGTTTCAGAGTTTTGAAATTGTTTTTACAGCGTAGAAATTATCATTCTTGAAAATATTTATACATCTCATACTTCCATATTCCATTCCATAAATTTGCTATGCTTCTAAGCTAACTGTAATTCATCAATTCACAACTTCCAGTAAGTGATACTCCTAGCATAGCACATATCATTTTGAGTTCTTACATTGGAAATCAAATATTGTATAGCAGAAATTCACTCAGGTATTCTCTTTTCGCAAAACATTTGATTCACTGTTGGATGACATAACGCCTTGATTTGCATATCAGAAATAATTTGATTCTTTTTGAATTGCTTATGCTAATTTGGGTCTTCTTTTCACCAATCTGCAAAAGTGGATTGAATTGAGTATTGCATGACGTATTATTTTTGTGTAGGTAAGGATAGTTTTGAACATCAGAGTAAAATAAGCGGTTGTAAAGGATGAATATATTTTATAAACTTTTATGTACCTTAAAAATAACAGATTCAGTGATCTTTTGGAATATTTTAATAAATTTAAAGAATACCTAAAATACCTTTAAATAATAAGCAAAATAAAAAATGAAATCTGGAATATTTTAAAGAGAATAAACGTACTGAAATATACGCAACAAAATTTAGAGTATCTGTATTGGTTTCAAAATGTCCTAGAAGTGGTTCTTGATACTTCATAATTAGTATTAAAAAGGGATATTTGAAGCTGATGACATTATGCATCTAAATATGAATGGATCATATACCATTGATTACATATTAATTTTATTATTTATAATTCATATTATTAACTATGATTTTATTTGACTTTAAATTATATTTATTCATTAAAACTACTTAAAACAGAAAACATGAGGAACTTTGTACTTCTAAAATGAATGTCACAATCCTTAAAATAAGGGAAAGACTTGAATGAAATAAAAAAATAAATTCTTTACTTTCTGAAATAATAAAGAAGATAATTTTTCAATTTAAATTCATTTTTAAAAGTAACATCTGACAAATATTTCATTATTAATAAAATGTAAAATTATTTCTCATTGCCTCCCAATAGCCAATCTGAAAATTTCCTATTTCTTACACAGGGATTTAATTTCGCTGTTTAAACATTTAGTAAGAATGGAATTTATTTGAACAGTTGAATTGCATTTGAAGGATTCGTTTTCAGTGACTTTACACTTACATTTATTACATTTCAAATTTAAATTAAATTTCTTTATTAAAATAAAGATGAACACATACTTTCCTGCCTTTCAATTTTAAAAATAAATTTTACTTTCTGTTCCAACTTTTAAACTGATTCAAAAAAGAAAAAATTCTAGCATTCTGAAACTAACATATAAACATTTACTTCAAGCAAACGATTTAATATTTAATTGCGTTTGTATTTGTTTTTTGAACAAACAATTAGTTCGTCGGTTAAAAATGTTTAATTTAGAAAATAATTGCCTGACTTCTGTCAATTTTCTCAAAAGTAGTTTTTCTTAAAATCGTATGCCTAAATATTTTTCCAAACTAAAATTCAGTTCACCTAAAAACTTTAAGCCAAAATGCTCGTTTGTGACAGAAAATAAAACGAACACTTATCTGAAAATGACATTCTTTATTTGGTTGGAATTAATGAATCTTCAAAAAAACTCATTCCATTGTTATTTATTTTAGTCAGTTTCTTTCTTTCTTATAACTTTTAGTTAGTTAAAAACATTTTCCCGAGGGAAAGGCATTAACCCAGTGACCTAACATTCACAAACGATTCCGAACTTTTCTTCTTTCTGGCGATGGCAACATTAGAAAAGGGCAGACATCATTAGGTGGCTCAAATGACTTCTACACGATCGTTGAATACATATCGATCTATGAATTTCAGTGCCTTTG